>JAPYZA010003831.1:0-17259 GCA_030522685.1 Eupelmus azureus | reverse complement strand
ACATAATTTTTGGGTTCCCGTATAATATCCCATAAAAATACCTGTTCAAATCTACTACATCACCTTAAATCATAATTAAACACTATGTATCTCCACCAAATCTGAAATGCCTTACATCCGCAACACGCACGTCAAATCTCTTCTATGCCGCCGTCCAAACTCAAGCTCCCCCCCCCCCCCCTCCAACGCCGCCAAAAAAGCAAGCTTTCTCCGCGTAATTCACATCCAGCGGCGAATATGTTCTTCTCGCCATTTGCCGCATGTGGCTGGGCGGTAGCGCGAGCTCATGAATTCGCGATTCACGCGCACGCCGCTGCAGCTGGCCAAACGATGTTATCCGCTTGGCCTTTGTTCGCGCGCGGCAGTCGGCTTAACCCCCCTCTCTCCCACGTTGCACTTTGTAGAGGGGAAGAATAGTTCCGTCGGCGGGAATGGAGCTCGTTACCTGGGGAACCGAGCGGTGAGATGTGCTTTTTCGGCAGCCAAGTGGGATATGGGCTGCTGCTCGCCGGTGACACTGTTGTTTTGGCCAAGCTTTTTAATAGAGTCGAGAGGCGAGTTTATGAGATTTGCGTATGGAAATTCAGGTTTTGGCGATCATGCGCCGGATGATGAAAAAATTGAGGGATTTATTAGATCGTGAGATTAACGTTGGACTGGCTCGATTGTATATTTTACAAGATTAGCATGTGTTTTTATAAAAGACAAAACTGATGAATTTATTAATGTAACAACAGATAATTCAGTTATTTCGTAAAAAAATTAAAACAAATACAATAAACTTTCCTACACGGAAAAAAAAACAATCCAAAAGAACGAAGTTTCTTGCTTTTTTTTTATCACGCGCTACACGTATCGTTTTATCGACAAAAAATAAGACTCATCTCGTCCGATTGACCCTAAATAAAAGTAATAACATCACCTCAAAGCATCGCTCCACTCGCGAAGCACTCTTCAGCAACTCGAAAAAAAAACTCTCGACCCTCCTTTTGTTATTACACCACTTCGCCATCCTCACGTATGTACGCACGCACATCCGCAAAAAACGAGAAGCCCAAACCGAGGGGTTAACGTAATGGACAGAGAGGCGCGCTGCGCAGAGCTTAAAATTTTTCGCTATCCATACGCGCTGGCATTCTCCAGCAGAGAGGAAAAGAGAGAGAGAGAGGGAATCGCTTTGGAGCACGATTCGCGGCGATTCAAAGCCCCCGTAAAACGCTGGTTTATTGGAGGGCCGCAGCGATAGGCGCGCGCGCATCCTTTCCTTTTTTTTGTACGAGCGTCCAGCGTTATCGAAACTTTTTTCGGCCCCGCGCTCTTTTTTAGCGGAGCTTTGCACGCTCGCCTTTTTTTCGAGCGCGCAGATCGTAATTGCGCCCGCTGCAGCGTTCCGCTGATTCTTTATGGCCGCTTTGTTCTGCAGATCACGGCCGGGATTCGCTGGGAGGTCGAGAGTTTTGCTGCGTGACTGTGATTAAAAACATAATTTATTTCATTAACGTCAGATTGAGCTGCTGCTGTGTACTGGGTGTTTCGTGGTTTAGGTACGGATATTTTTTCGCAAAATATTGGAAAGAGGTTTGATGAATATTTGAGGGATTTACATATCACAAAGATAGCAAGACCATTTTTACGTTCTGTATACACACAGATTTATAATTAGTTTTAAAGATCAAATTTTTTAAACATAAACAATGTTTAAATTGTATCGAATCTGCAATACGAAATTTTTAAAAATTTCGGTTATTCTTTGTTTGAAAACATTGTTGATGTCCAAAATGATGTCCATTTATGCATTGATTACTTCATTTATCGAACGATATATTGCTTTGTTAAAGCAAAAATCAATCCACGTAAAACTTGCTAAAATTTCATTGTTGTATCTCCAGCGCCTCATTCAAATTCACTTTAAATTAAATTTTATAGTCTTTCCCTTAACATTCAAAGTCTACTTTTTATACATGCGAATTTCGTTCCGTAACTCATACGAGATAGATATGGAAACGCGTTCTCGCAAATTTATTTATAACTACATCGACGCTCTGCATTATTATACATTCAATACGCATCCGCGAAAACTCCTAAAACCAAGAAAGTTTCTCCTACTTATTAAATTCCAACAGATACAGCCACAGAGCTCGGTGAAACAAGACACGCAATCTCCCACCTTCGTGAAATCGTGGAATTTATCGTCGTCCAAGAAGACGAGGACGCATCGCGCGCGTGACAAACAGTTTGAATTAGTTGGACGCGAGGTGCTAGAAATTTTAGCCCGTTGCCAGCCGAAGAAACTTGAAAACGGCCGACGTGCCGGCTTCTTCCCCTCGACGATTTTGTATGGTGGTATTGAGGCAAAAGCGCGCACGTGTTCGGCATCGCGAGGCGACGAAAACTGCCGCGCGATGAGTCGGTTGTCTTTGCAGTTGCTATTTCGGAGAAATTTCGAACTCGCTTTTGGAACGCTCGCCGAAGTCAATTTTTGGGAGGTTCGTATTTTAATGAGATGGCTGGAGGAGTGGTGGCAAGAAAATTTGGAACGGACGCGCCTGGAATCCCGCATGTGCGAGAAAGTTTCTTTTTCAGATTGGTACACATACCGTGAGTTTTTTCGGAGAATTGATTTGGCAAGAAAAAAGGAAAAGTATTCGGATAAATAGGTATTTTCACAATTTTTAAATAACATCATTGTTTAAAGAAGTATTTCTAGAACAACTAAAACTAAGCAGTTTCATCCACAGCACACTGCTCCTTGTCTTACCAATCTCGGGTAGCATCTACTTTTTGACAAACAACATTTCCCGAGAAAGCCACTGCTCCATTTTACGCAAGTGCGCCGACGACGTCAAGGCGCTCGTACTTTCGTCACCAGATGCGCGCTCGACTTTGTAGCTTCGCGTTGCGAAGCTTTTAAGAGGGACCTGAAATTTTTATTTCGCCTCTGTATACTTGCCCTTGCGGCCGCCGTAATTGTAAGAGCGACAGCGTTTTCCAACTGACTGCTCTGCGAAATCTTGCTGGGGAAAAGTCAAGGGGAGGTTTTGTTTGAGATTATTTCTTATGCGCTTGTACGTAGAAGTTTCAAGCTTTTTTGGATACTCGAAATGTTCGCAAGACAGCGTACTTTATGCCATCTACGGAGGCTCACATCTACATGTTGCATAGTAAAGCTACAGCCAGAGTAGAAATAACATTTCAACCGTTTCTCGCGTATCGCTGGCTCTTCTAGTAGTTTTGTTTCATACTCTCTATCGATGAGCTCAGCAACATGGGCTAAATGAAAAATAAGGTATTTTGTTTAATCTTGGTGCTTTGATTCTCTTTAGGAACTCTTACGCTTAGAAGACTGTCGGTCTCTGTCCAAACCCTTGTTTTTGTTGATCTGGTTTGACTACTACGAAACAGAGGAGGCAGCAGCTTGGCGACATCCAGTTAGTCAAGTACATCCTATATCTTAGTTTCCACAACTCGAGGAGGACTTTGTTGTCCTCACGCCGGTAAAGGTATAAACGTAACAGATATTCTACTAAGAAGAATTGAAAGACCCAATTAGTTATTGCGCATGTAATTTTACACGTGAAATTTACTAAATTTAATCAAAACTCTATATTTTTATAAATGATTAATTTTATACGTAATTTAATAACGTAATTAAAAAATTAAAAGATTAAAAATTGAATTACATGATGAAAAAAAAAAATTTTAAATGTCCATCACTAAAGTAATTTGTTCATGCAAGAACACTTTTATTACCCATGTAAACCAATTAGTTGAACAATAATAAAAAGCTTTTATCCCCTTAAATTGAAGTAGTTATAAATGAATTAAAAACTTATTAACATTAACAAGAAAAAAGGACGCTTCCAGTGAAAAAAAAAAAAAAAATTAAGCTCTCTTGCCCCCGACTAGCTCCGCGCCTTTGCATTGCTAATTTTTTCCTCCCTCTCGCACGCGTATGCCGCGCTCATTTAAAATGTCAAACTTCGCGTAATCAAGAGAGCTAAATAAAAATTCCAAAGAACTTTCAACATTTCTCATGCAAGCCGGCGCGCGCACTGGCTGAAATTAAAAATTTGCGATTAAATCACAAACAAACGCAAAACAAAGAGACAAAACAACAAGCGAACCCAAATGAACTCTCCCGAGTTTGCCTTTTTTCCTCTGCGCCGGACGTTGAACGAAAAAAAGGAGAGAGAGAAAGAATTCCATAATAAGGGGATTCGCGCGCGAAAACGTAATAGCCAACTTTCTTCGACTGGTTCAGTGTGTGCGTGTCTGTGTATATAGAAAGCGTGCGCAGGCTGGAAAAGCGAGGAAAAAGGAGGTGTGCGCGGGCGGGTCTCTTCTTTTTTAAAACCGCAGAGGTGCGGCTCTCGCCTGCCGCTGCCAGGCTTTGCAATTAGCGGCTTAATAACTTCTCCGCTTGTCGGAACTAATTGGAAACCAATGAATGCGAATAAGCCAAGTGAGAGCGAGAGAGACGAAGTGAGCAGCCGAGAGAACTGGCAAATATAAGATGCAGGCAAGGAGCGGCAATCAATAAACATTAAATATTTTAATTATTTCTTAAACCGCTATAAACGATTTCATGGTTTTCAAAATAAAACGACTAAAATTTAATTATTTTCTTTGCTATATATTGTTTATAAATTACAATTGAACTTAATAATTATTATTTTAAATTTTAAATTGAATTAAATCAGATTATTAATCAAGCAAACATTAAGTTAATAATAGGAATAATTCGATTAGATTATTACTATATTTAGGTAATCCCGACATTACATGTAATTGTGTGAGGTTGACGTTAGGTAATTTCTTGACCTACTTACTCTCTGTCAATCGTTTCACAATAGGTACAAAATAACATAATCTTTTTCATACTTGTATTGAAAACTACTATTTTAATTCTTCTATATCCGGTCTGATGTCTTCTAACAACAAGAGGAATCAAATTGAAATTCAACATTATGAATTACACTTCTTTACATTACTGTACTTTTTATAGATTTTTATATTAATAAATAATATTAATACATTCTGAATTAATCAATTTTTTTATAATAGAATACTTAAAATCTGTATCTATATGCACATTCGTATAAATGTATTAATTAAAAGTTCCTTTCATATTTCATATGATTATGCTCAAAACTTTGGAGACGCATAAATGTGTAAGTATTTTTACCTCTTTGTTTTCAGAGAAACATCTTTTACGACTTTACTTTCAACTTTTTCTACGTTAAAAATTATGAGATTGTTTGTTTCTTCAATGTTTTAAACTATTTTTACTGCGCGGGAAGTATTAAACAAAAATTACGTGATTTTTTTGAAAATAAATATGCCTTATTTCATCGTATTTTGTTCTTATAATAAAACAAACCTCTAGTAAGAATAAAAGAATGAATAAAGAATGAAGAACGATAGAGTAAAACCCAGTCTTTGAAGTAGAGTAAAACAATAAGTAACGTTAGTAACCGAAAAGATTGTCAAAAGGATCGAGAGAAAGAAGTCGGGATAAGCGAAGAATGGACTAGAGATAAAAGACAAAGAGGCAAAATTAAAGGACAAGACAAATCTTGAAAGAATAAAAATAAGGGAATGATCAAAAGAAAGTAACGGCAAGGTAATTAAGAAAAAACTTTAAGCTAATGAAAGTAAAAATAGAAAAGAACCGTAAGAAAAAGAAAAAAAATAGTTTAGACGTAATAATCATTATATATAGTAGTGCAATATAAAGAGGAAAATAAATAGAGAATAATTTATAATAACATATGTTTATAATTGAGATTGCCTCATTTAAGACTTAAAAAAAGTTTGTTCTATTCTGCTGAAATTCTTTAAAACTAATAACGAAAAAGCATTTAACTTCTAAATATTTATTCCGCTTTATTTCCATGCTACCCTACTCAAGGAACAAAAATAGAAAAACGAAACTTTATCGAGCATAAAATATAAAGAGCAAGCCTTTTAAAAATAAGAATCGCAAGATCGAGCCATCGTCATTGTCTGGCCGAGCGGCGGCGGACTAAGCCAATTATCGAGCCGCCGGAAACAGAGGGATTCGGGAAGCCAATTTATGCGCCGGCGGCGGCGGCGACCGATGATTCCGCCGTCGCCGGGGCTTTATTCGCCCCGCGCATATAATGAAGAAACTCCCTCAAGTCGGATCTCTCCGCGACTTCTTCGATTCTCGATTGCGTGACGCCGCTGCCGCTTCCGCGGCTGTCTATTATCGGCCGGCAAGGAGGAGTCTCCGGGCTTCGTTAGCGTAATATAAAGGCGACAATTTTTAGTTGAAGGTGCTTCATTGTCGAAGGGAAAGCGTTGGCTGTTTGTAGCGAAATTTGCAAATTTCTTTGATGTTATCAAACAATGTTTACTCTGATTAAAGTGTTTGATCGATGAACATAATAAATGATAATGTACGCTTTTATTTTAGCATTGACAATCTTTTCTGAATCCGAATTAATTTTTCACGCTTATTTGTTTTCATAATTTATGATTACGGATTTATAGAAAGTGTCATAATAAGGCATGAAATAATTATTACCATGGCCGTCACTAACAAACAGGCGTTCATTTGCATTAACAGAAACTTTTAAGAGAATCGTCTAGGATGCCATAAAAACTTTTATCGTGACTCATTTGCGCTCGTTCCTTCCTTGCTTTTAACTTTTTACGACTACTTTTTACGTTATTCGCTTCATTTTCACGCCGCTGTTAGACCTAGCAAACAAAGTTAGTCAACTCTTTAAATAGTGTTAAGCGAGTGTTCACTTATAAATACAAAATATAGCGTAATTTTATTTTCGCCTCCGCAGCCTAACGTTTTTACAGTATTTTTAAACTCGTTCTCATCACTTTTTATAATTCAGTTTAAATCTATTCCCAACTTTTCTTGTTTTCCCAACCATACCTCAAGTGTCGATGTTTTACTCTGCCTAACTATACCTTGCAACTGCTCAAATATAGCTTCTACATTAATTATTTCACAATGCAATCCTTTACTTATCTCCGCGTTTCCGAAAATAAGTAAACTTTAGGGAAAGCTCATCCGTCACTCAGGTAAACTTCGTTATAAATACATTACATCTCCCATCCCCAACATGCCCGCGTGCTACAAACGAATATATTTAATTGCGAGAATCCATCAGAGTCCAGCGCGATAATGACAATTCCGACGCGCTTGCAGCAGCAGCGGGTCATTTATTTATTCGTCCAAGAAAACAGAGAGGACCGAAATAAAACTGCGCGAGGATCCGTGTCAAAGGGTGATGCAGGCGACGAGTGGCACTTTAATTGAGAAGGACGTTTGCCTAGCCACGTATAATTACAGCCGCAGCGCTTTCTTGCGTGGGTGGCAATTTAAATGGCATCGGAAGAGCGAGCGCGCAAAATAAAGACAAATCGATTGGCCGGCTGGCTGCGAGTGCGCAAAGGTAATTAAAAATTACGCGGACGATGAGCTTTTATTAAATTTTCAAGGGATATCGCGGATGACTGGTACTTTTTTAATTGATGCCGTTTGCGCGCTTCGCCTCTGTTTTCCACGGGGGGATCGGGATTTTTCGCACTCGGTTCGCCGAATTCGTTTTATTTGGTTGTTAATTTTGCGCAGTGGGGGGCGGAGACTGTCAAAAATTTTAATATCTTGATGTATAGATTGCTGCAGGCGTATAACTGAACATCAAAAATGAAAGAATTTATAATAAATCCTAATTAGTAAAGAGTAAATAAATACGTGAAATATTCTGGAAAAATCGTCATTTACTTTGTCACACGGCATTATCATAAATTTTATATTTTCATTTTATTGCAGCATATTGGAAGCTAAAAAGCGATACTTTATTTTTAAGCAATATATATATAACAGTCGGACAAATGGTAACAATGTTTATTAAAACTTCTGCATGATTGATATACAATTTATCGAAAATTTTTTTTCTTAAATTTCTCAAATGTGCGAAATTTAAGTTAATTATTGAATAAACCTAAACAATAAATATTTTAAAAGTCAATATAACCAGCAAATTCAGGAGGCATGCACTTGTTCTTTCATCATACTTACGACAGTCCTTAACGTCCAAATCACCCCTAAAACGTTAATCGCGATATCTATTATTACGCGGCACTAGCTCCATTAATCCCATCACTCGCAAACCTCTCCATAACTACTAGGGAATTAACTTATCGCTCTCCTCCTCCCAACTTTGCCATCCTATTCCGTCGATAAATTACGGCCTATCAAAAATTAACGGCCCCGCATTAATTTTTACGCCGCTCGCCGCTGGCTGAAATATAGAAATGAATCGAGAGAGGAAGGGAGAGACGGAGAGAGCTGGAGGGGGGAGAGACCGTCGACGTTATTTATTTAAGGTCCACAGGGGGGGAGAGCGAAAGAGTCAGAGGAGTGACGTCGATGTGTGCACGAGGAGAGCCGAAGCGCTGAATTTTTCAGGCCGGCCGCACGCGTCTATTTTCGGCGCTTGAACTTTTGCCCTGACGCAAGCACAAGCTACGAGGCCACGCTGCTGGCAATCGAATTATTCCGCGACGGAATATTGAATTCTGCCGGTTCACTCTATTTTCGGCCTCCCTCCCTCAAAGTTCATCTCATTCGTTCTCGCGCTCATCTGCCGAACCTGCACCCTGCAACGCTATTTGCTCTTTATTCGCCGCTCCACGGAGCTTTATCCTTTTTGCTAAGGTTTTTATTGTGAGCGAGGTCGTTGGGACAATTTTTTGCACGCGAACGACTGATGGGATTTCCGATGACGATTGGTTAATAAAGAATATACCGGAAAATATTTTGAAAAGCGGATAGCAGTCAGTGGATTATTCATTTCGAATAGAAGCTCGAGTATATAAAAGTTAAAATACTTCTGATATGTATAAAAGCGCCTGTCAAACTTTGTTTCGCGATATCGAATTAGCAGGGGATTAAGAGCACTAAAAGTCGTAACAGCTAAATTAAACGATCCGCTGGACGAACATCCGTAACTGGGATCTTTAAAAAAAAGTTGGACTGGAAAGAAGTACTTACAATGCAAACTACACGGGACACGCATCGAATCCTTTCGAATCGAATCAGCCAACTTTTCTTTCCTCCGCAAAGCTCAAACATTAGCTCTTTCGTATACTTTAAGAAGGAAAACGCTAATACGAAATTCGCGCACAACAGGAAATAAAAGACGAGTAAGCTCTGGTAAAGTGGGCACAGTAGCAAGCCCAAGTTTTTCTCCGTGAAAAGTAGCAGCAAGATTTTAAGTTGGCTTTCTCGCTACAATGCGGCGTAAGAGTTAACTTTTATTTAAAATATATCGCGAAATTGCGCGATTTGTTGTTCAAACTTTCAAATGAATAGCATTGCTTCTTCAAACTTTCGTATGATATTAACATTTAAAAAATTTACGGAACACCGGTACGATAAAGCTCTTTCTGTAAGTTCCTTGTGAAAACATAATTTTATCGCTTCACTTTGCTTCAACATTTTGAAAAAACCACTAGCTTTATTATATTTTCATGCATATACTTAGGCCATAGAATATTTGAGTCCATCGAAGCTCGCTCGCTCACATATAGATTATTAATACGGCTCCTAACATCTGCTTAAATTTCTCAGAGATTCTCGAGAAAGACCATTTTGCGCTACAGCCCCAGTCTGCTGCCCCGCGAATCTAACGATCATCTCTGGGGAAGATTAAAACTTGCCGTTCGAGCTAAACTCTCCCGGTGAGCCCTGGTCCAGCCCTTGGCTCCCATCCCGTCTTCTTTTTTTTTCTCTGCTCTGCCTCCGCGGAACCACCTCACCCCAGTCGTAGCCGGATAAAAGGTGAAGTTTCAGCTTGTTAAAAGTGTTCCTTAAAGACCTTTCCACAATGTAACTGGCAGTTTGGTCTCTTCTCCGTCACGCAGAGTCTTCTATCTTTCTTTCGCTTGATTTTACTCTTTAACTCGTCCTCCTCCTGCCTCGTGGCAGAGGGTTCTTACATGTTCTTATCCCAACTTTCCTTATAGCTTTGCCTATTTATCTTTTCCCTTTATGTCTTCGCTGCAAACGCTCTACGCTCAACTTGCTAATTTATCTTTTTCTATCGTCGCTGATCTTTAGAATCCGACTCGTTGTGTTAACGATAAGCTGCAATCGCTTGACAACCCTTACTTGGCTGGCTAGTTCGATAAAGATTTTTATTTGCCTAGATTTGTATTTTTATTATTAAAATTATAAAAGTGTGTTCTTTTTTTTTGATAAAACATGATTGCGTTATAAAACAGTTATTTTCATAAGTATCTTGAATATTTAATTATTTATTACTATATATAAATATAAGCAAATTTAGAATGTGAAACGCGTTTATATTTATCGCATTTCACAAGTCAAATCTGATCTGTAGAGAGGTCCTTTTAATGGAACTTAATTGATGTTAAGTTAAAACTTTTAGATCAATTATTTCTGGAACTCACTACCTACGTCATCCTCCTCTTGAGCCGTAAAAATTTAATTGGCGTTTACTCAATTTCCAATATAAGGATAGACGGCTGTTGAACTTTTGAACTCTTTTCACGCCCTGAATAATACTTTCAATTACTTTACTGAAATAAAGTTTAATTTTTTTTACTTTTTCTAGGAAATAAAAAAACTTTTGTGAGACTAAACTTAAAAATAATTAATGTTTAATTTGTAAAAACATTAAAGAATAATATTTTACTTTACTTAATTTCAGAAACGTAATGATTATTATTAGCTAAATTTAAATAAATTTTATCCATAACTTGATCTTTTCTGATGTTAGTAATTTTACAGTTTAAAATTTGTTACAAATTATATGAAAAAAATAGTAAAGACTCTTTTATTTGCAGAAATAATCTTTACTTCACACAGTCACTTTTTTTGAACTTGCAAAAAGTAGCGAAAAAGGCCAAAAAAAAAATTCAATAAGCAGAGAGTAAAAAAGCAAGCGATCGCAGAGCGATATACATAAGGTCCGCTATACATGGGATTCGCGCACACGTAGATGTTCGCAAAAGCAGAGGTGAAAAAGAGAAAGAAAGGGGGATCGTTTGTCAAGCGGCCTGTCGAGGCCTGGGCCG
This sequence comes from Eupelmus azureus, assembly GCA_030522685.1. Classification (NCBI taxonomy): domain Eukaryota; kingdom Metazoa; phylum Arthropoda; class Insecta; order Hymenoptera; family Eupelmidae; genus Eupelmus; species Eupelmus azureus. The sequence goes on along the minus strand of JAPYZA010003831.1, from coordinate 6,168 downwards.
CGGAAAATGTTGCTGAATCGTCTTTTTATTTGGAATATTTCTCTCTCCCATTGTTATCTCCTGGCAGGTGCAGAGGGCTTCCAATGCTTTTCTCTCTCTCTTTCTTATATTCCCTTTTTTCTTCTCCTGCCTCGCCTCATTGGCGCAGAGCGCCCGGACAAAAGCGCGCGCTCGCGGGACTTAAACGGCCGGCTCTGCGGAGGCTTGAATTTATCGAGGCTATTAGAATAACAAGAATCGGGAATAGAAGCTTGAATATGATAAAGGACGGTGATGCTATTGATTTATATCGAATCGAGGAGCAAATATAGAAAGCGATTATTTCAAGCTAAAAAAGAACGTAGCCGCTTATAAATAATTTCGATTATTCGCAACTGATTGGATGTGTCGTGTAATTTTGCAAGCAAAACATTATTTATTTTGATATTGAAAAAGATAACTCGAGTCGAAAAATATTGAAATTTTTACCATCAATATTCGAGAGTTTATTATAAAAAAAATTCGACACGTTTATTGAAAATAGTCATTTATAAATGGCTGTATATCCAATCACTGATTGTTTCAAAAATTTATCATATTGATTTCAGAAAAATCAGATTTCAAGATGAATTTCATAAATAAAATTTTACATTAAGCACTGGCAGTTACTTACTTTAAAAAACTTTTCGCTCAAAGAAAATAAGCCTTACAAACACCCCCATAACTCTCGTTCGAGTTGGCAAAGCAAGCTACGGTAAGTCTCTATATATCCAGCATCGGAAAAGAGCAGAGAGCGCGCGAGTCTCTCAGCAGCTAGCCGCGCGGCAAGGCATTAAACCTAAACACATCGCGCGCAGTACGTGCACGCGAATTTTGCAAGTGCGCCTATGCGTATATACGTCATTCCCGCCGTAAAAAAAGTCACTTGCGGAAAGTGCCAGTTTTACGCGCGAGCGTACCGAGCGTATAACTCTGCGGAGGCTCTCTGACGCGTTTTTTTTTTTTTTTTTTATACAAGTACCTCGCGTAACATTTACAACTGCGATATAACCCTGTACGTGTCGGATTAATAGGTGCGGGTGCCTTCAATTTTTCCGTTAACAAACTACCGCAGTAAGGCGGCGCAGCTTTAATGGCCCGCCTGACGCGGCTTGATAAAGTTGCGCGCGCGCGCGGCTGACTTTTCAAGCGGAATATTACGTTTTAATTTTTCTAGAGCTGACATGCTTTATGGCTTTTCACTGACAGCCTGGCTAATATAATCGTCTATTTTTTTTCGTTTTTAAGCAATATTAATTTACTCGTTAGATTATTGATAAATATTTTTGAAATTTTTATCGATTTTTGATATTTTACATGTTGGTAATACCTAAAGTATATAAATAACCAAAATAAATATTCCAACAGCAACTTTAAATAAAAAATCATGTATATTTTAGAATTAACAAACGTAGTTTTTCCTGATTTTTGAGATAGAAATTTTGCGAATTTTTCGATTGAAAACGAGAACATCGCAAGCCCGCATACATTTCCCTAAAAATTGTAAAATGTAGAAATTGCCTGGCCTTTTCCAAAATATCATGTATACAAGCCAGAATACAACGCAGCTCGTGCATTCTTACATCGTTCCTCACACAACTCTCGACGTCATTCTGCTTTACCGCTACATAAACAGCGAAACTTTCCGCCCGCGGCCCCCGCTCTTCGTTTCCCTCAGCCCACCCCCCTCCCGGCTTGCTCTCCTCCTCGGTGAAACGACAGCAGTCGCGAGCGTCGCGGCAATTTCGCGGTCGAGAAAAGACGCGTTTTTTCGCATATTACCCGCGGCCGCAATATGCGCGCTTATTGCTCTCTCGAGTCGTTTTTCGAAAATTCGGAGGATTCCGCCGATGACGGGCGAGGGTAGTTTCTTTCCTACTCGCAGCCGCAGCAGTTTGTTATGAGCTTCGCGGCGCGGCTCTTCATGTCGATGATAAAGTGGAAATGACGTTTGTTTTTTCCTGCTGGGCGAGGAGGTTCATGGTGGAGCAAGCTTTTTGAAGCTCTCTCTCCACGGTAAAGCAATGTTTTTGAATTCTATTGTGCGGCTTTCGTACAGGCTTTTATGTACGTGCTTGAAATAGTTAACGTTGTGTTTCCCTTTTCTTTTTATCAATCAATTTAAGTTTAAACAATTAAAAAATAATGTATATTTTACTGATGATATTTAAACTTTCAGAACCGAACCTTAATTTATATAATAAAGAAAAGAGTACGCTTTTAAAAAATAAGGGTAATTAAAATTAATAGTGAAAAGTTTGATTGGTTTATTTCGTAATTACTCCAATTAAAAACTAATTTATGGCTCAGGCAGCTTAACAAATAGGGTGCCGAAAAGTTAGGAGATTGCCGTCACCGAAAGGCACTTTAGCGCGAGTCGCGGAAATAAAAATTATTTCCAAAATTACGCAAATTTTCTCGTAACTACGCCACACCGCAACGACATGATATAACTCTCCTTGAAATTTACCGACAAGAGAACATTAGCTCTATAGAACAATGCGAATTAACTTTGCCCTTCAATCAAAGTTAAATACGCTCGTTACAGTCACGCTCTTCTATTTACGGAACCTCGTGTAAATTCCTCCCTCAGTTAGTCGTCTAAATTCATCAAAAGCTTCGAGTATGCCTCGCGCGCATTAAAAGTTAACATTATGAACTCGCATCAGCTAGCCAACAAACACAGCATCCTCAAAATCTCTCGTACACTTTTTTTCCGTAGACGAGCGCAGAGTTTCGCTCGCACGTAAGAACGCGAGCCCCGAAAATTTCGTCGGAGCGCATTCCTCGAGCGATATTGCCCGGCACTACCTTTACGGCTCGAGTGGCTTATGCATGTGCGCGATATTGCGCGTCTATCGTGCGCGCGCACTCGAAAAACGTCCGAAGCGTTATACGAGCTCGGCACAGCGAGCTTAGGTAGCGGTATGTATACGAGAGAGAGCCGGCTTGGAGGCGAAAGTTCGTGTTTTTGGGAGATTCGCGATTGCGTTTTTATAGCCCGGAAGATGAGAGATGCGGGGGCATTAGAGGAGAGTTTGTTCGTTATCATTTTTTAAGCTCGACTACGCGGCTTCATTAGTAATGATGCTGCGCGGAAGGTAAATCTAATTTTGTTTTCAGTATTATTTCTTAAATTTCATACGTAGAGTTGCGTTTCTCATTTGTTTAAAATATAAACATTCTTTTTTTGAATAAGCAATCAAGCGCAACTTCAAAATAGTTATTCTCGTATTACCAATACCAAGACTCAGGCCGCAACAGACGAACACTTCCATATACAAGAGAGAGAGAGAGAGAGAGTCAGGAGATGGATAACGAAGCGCGGATTGTTGCTCGGCGGGCACGCCGTAATGGCTTTTGTTCGCCGACGCCGCCGCCGCCATCGTTGCGATAATAAGCAGCGATATTAGGATTATTAAGGATTCCGGTGTCGACGCCGTGGCCGCATTCTAGCGGCGTGAGGGTGAACCCTGCAGAGGTGATATTCGCGCGTCGATCGCGTGCTGTAGACTTAAAGCTGGAGAATTTTAGTATTGCTTGATATTCGTGTAGTTGTTTGCGATATGCTGCGGTATTCAATTGAGCTGAGTGTTTGGTGACACATACTTTTACTTGGAGTTTTTATATCACATTTGATATTTACGTTTTTAGTTATTGTTTACAAAATATGTACTAATTGAGGTGTTGGAACAATAAATTTTGAAAAGATGACAGATTATCTTATCATTCGAATAAATATTTTTTAGACAGTCATTTATCTACATTTATTTTCAATATTATAAAATGTTACTTTGAAATATAGAAAATATATTTATTATAATCTGTACTTAAATTACTTTTTATCTTGTTTGTTTCAGGTGAGTATTACTAATATTGATTAACTTAAACTTCTATTAATAAGTAAGTACGAATTTAATAAAAATTGATATAATCATGACTTAATATAGAATATAATTCTTAAATAAGACTTTATTCATGCAAAACACTCTTGGAAAGCAACCCGAAAATACGAGTTTTAAAAAAAAAGTTAAAACCGGCACTATCAAGCCGATTCCCAGCGAGCGAGCCGCACAACTCGGGCATCTGCGCGCCTATTCATCCAATTCGCTAATACTCGGCAGCGAACCCGTTAAACGTCCAGCAGCCAGCGAGCTCCAGATATTCGCGCTCGCGCTTCACTAGAGCTGGCCGGGGGAGGAAGAGAAATCCCGTAGTTGTAACAACGTCCGACCGCCTTTATCCGCTTGCTCGCGCGTTTATAACGGGCTGCGCTTTACGATTCGCGCCTGTCTCGTCGCGCTAGCTGAGAAAACCGACTCGTAAAGCGATAAAACACAGGGGCCCGCTTGCAGGCGCGCCCGATCAGATATAATCGCGTCAAGGCTTTACGGGCGTATTTATTACCTCGCAAGCGCTGCCCCAGATTTTCACCACATTTAACTTTATTCCCCGTGTACGGACCTGAGCGGGCTTCGTTATGACGTGAACACTCTTTTTTCGTGCAAACAGAGCAAGAGAGAGTGGAGGAGAGAGAGAGGGCCGGTTGGCTCGCTCGTAAAGTTACGAGCCGGTTGATGAAATACGAGGAGAGGTAAAAAGTTGCGAAAGTTACCGCGCTGCCGCTGACTTTGGAGCTGGATAGAGTGTGTGTCCTCTGTTTTATGGTTTTTACTACGATGAATTTCTGTGATCGACACAGCTCAAGATTGCTAGTGGATAATTTAGGGACCCTCTTCTGCATCCTTTATTTTTTCAAAGGGGCAACATTTTTTTTTCAATCTTGTTAAAATCATTTTCTACGCACGCTTGATTAAAGTTCCATATACCATGTATTTTTCAATCGGTGAAATTGTTTATGCAGTTGATTTTCCAGTGATTATTAACTTCCATGCAAATCGTTCTATTTTGCAATTTCGATCCGCTATATTGGAACTGACGTTATGAATTTCGAATTCCGAACTGACACTTGAAAAGGTCAATAAAAGCAAAATTTGTTTTTAATTAAAATTCAGAGCTACAAGTCAACATTTTCATGCTCATGTTTGAAAACTCGAACCCGCATTCATTAAAGAACTTGATAAAGCTTACAATTATCGTAGTGTCGGTGAAGTAATAATATTCTAATAGATAATCGAGTAAATTATTAAATTCCATGTTTCACCTTACTTATTTTCCTAATGAGCATAATTTTTCATCTCGTGAAAAAAGTGAAATTACCAACATTATTAATAATTTGAAGTTTATTATCGCCTCCGCTCTAGCTGCGCAGCGACGTGCCGAGTGGAGTCTATAAATTTCGCCTCACAATGCTCCAAGTACCTCGGCAACAAAAACGCCCATGGAGTCCAGCCCGCGCGGCAATGAAATTCACTGCAGCAATACCAAAAAACCGAATTTATCAAAACTAGCTCCAGCATCAGAAAGTCGAGCGACGGCTTCACGAGCTCCTGGAACAGAGTCGCGCTTAACAGCCTTCCGTCCTGAAAAAAAGAGCGAAAATAGCCGCGGCGAAAAAAAGCCAGCGCAGTAGCAGCGCGCAGCACAAGCTAGAACCTCTGGCTTTCCGGTTCATTGAAAAAGCGCTGAAGTCTCACGCTGGAGGATTTACGGGCGACGCATCGGCGAGCGGCCGAGAGAATAAGGGTAAACAGAAATAATCCGCTGCAGCAACTGCAGAACTCGGCTCCGCCGCCTGCTACTCCGAAAATCATATTCAATGGCCCGCCGTTAGTCATCCCAAGAGAGAGAGAAAGAGAGAGTAAGGGGCTGAGTTTTATTGCTGGATGTGCAAGGATAATTGGCTGCGCGCGCGCGGTATCCTTGGATCTTTTCGCTGCGATTTGCAGGAGTTGCCGAGCTTGTTCTTTTTTCCAATTGCGCTGTTTGTTTCGACTATGAAATGACCATTTGCTGCGATCAAGTGAAAATAACGCTTGGCGGGCTTTTTTTTACTTTTTCTGACTCTGTAATTTGGATGAGTTTTTTGAATTGTAATTTGATTCCGTCTTTACAATTAATAATAAAGTGATCTTTTAAGGAATGTCAAACTTTAGCCAGATTAATAAATTTTAAGCTTAATATATAATGAAAAATATTACATTCATTGCACATTCGTTTGAATAATGTACAGATTTTACAAAATGCGTC
>JAPYZA010003830.1:0-17709 GCA_030522685.1 Eupelmus azureus | reverse complement strand
CTAGTGCTCAGAGATATTTTGTGTTCAGTTGATGATGCTGAGCTACTTAAAAACTGCTATTAAGTGTTATTACATGGGCTTCATTAATCCTTAACGGCAGAACTTCGTAACTCGGAAAAGCTTGGAAATCCCTTATATCCTTCTACCGTTCAACTTAATTCGTAATCCCCTTTGGCAGCGATACATCTTCTGCAATTGAATCTGGTTAAATTCTACAAACTATAAAAGAATAAACTCCTATTATACCTTGAAACACCAAAATAATCCAAAAATTATTTTTTAATCTGTAAATTTTAATTCATTTTTTAAACTTAATTTGTTTACCTTTTCGAAACTAAGCAAGAAAGTGCATTTAAAAAATCCAGCCGAACTCAATTAAAGCTTAAAAATTACCCACTGAAACGTCGCGTCGTCTCGTCTCGTAAAAAGCGCGCCTCACCCGAAAGAATCTCAAAAAGACTACACCAGCAACGACACAAAGCGAAACAGATTCAGAACAACGTCTACAAATTTATTCGCCTTGCTCATCTCTGCCACCCTCTCTTCCCGTAAATAACGAGCCTCTCTCTCTCTCTCTCTCTCTCCCAAATTTTCCTTTTACTCTCCTAAAAAGCCCCACACTGCGCAACAATTAGACGCGTGTTCCGCGAAGTTCCCGTATAATGGCGAGGCCGCTGCGCGAGCAAAACGAAAACCGATCTCTCTCTCTCTCTCTCTCTCGGGGCTGCGAAGACGAAGTGCGCCGGCTGCAGTTCATCATTCCGAGGAGAGACGGATATAGCGTCGCGCGCCGAGTAATATATCGGCGGGAGAGCCTCGTTTATTTAAACGCGCCCGCAAGCCGTATTAGCAGGTTCGCCGGGCTGAACGAAAAGCCGGAATTTCGCGGAGAGTTACTGTGTTGCTAGCGGTGACTTGGTGCGATGCGAGAAATTAAGATTTTTTACGGTGTTTGGAGAGGAGCCGTGGGTTGGTTTGCACCTGCCTTAATTTTCTCAGCTGTTTTGTCAGCTGGAAATTGCTTATTTAATAATTGCTTAGCTTGTGTTGATAGAGCTTTCAATTTCTGATGAAGCTCGCAATTAGCCGCGAGAATAAATGAGATGGAGCAGCTGATGAGCGGAAATTAATTGAAGTGATATATTAGGTACGGTGTGTTTACCATCTCAGCACTGTTACAATTAAGAAATAACCTCAATAATTATATTTGAACACTATATTAACATTTTTCTTTATACAAGTCCATATGCAAGTAAGTACAATTTAAAAAGCTGCAGATAAAATAAATTCCTCTATCAAAAATTGATCAAAGCAATTATGCTTACTTTGTTAGAGATATCTCCCGTAAATTTCAATAAAGTAAAAGTAAATTTTACATTTTACGAGTACATTCTTTAGAAAAATCTCAAAATATAACTTTAATATTGCATTAATCTGTCCTTATAAATCATTTTAAAAGTGTATACCTCGTAAAAATAAAACATACATCGTCATCGATTATTCATCTCTCCTATTCCCCGATAGAACAAACGAGGTTTTAAATTCTTTTAAATAAAACGAAATTTCAAAAATAAATGTTAACGATTTTTCATACCTAATCTCCTCTAAGCTTTATTTTTAGAGAGCAGCTTAAAATTACGTCAGCAAAACACGCGAGGCGTCGAGGTGAAGCAAAACTAAGAGTTTAAAAAGAGACAAGACACATTAAAACATCAGCGACGGAGCTTCGTTTTAATCGCATAGACGCGCGCGTCCGCCGCTGGCGTTCGTTTGATACTCTAAATTATCCGCGGCATTTTTCTTTGCCGCCGAGCGCGACACTCGTGTAATGACAAGATGTTTGACTTCCTTTAGAATTACGTCTCCTTTAAAAAAGATAAAAATAAAACGTGGATTTTTCGAATTGCGTCTTTCTTTTGTGCATGTGCCCGCGGTATTTATTGCACCCCGGAGGTGGAAAGGTGTCATTAAAACGAGGATTATTTACAACTCTGCGAAGTTTAATTGCGAGTAAGTGTCCGTGAAGTCGTAATAAAATCGAAGATGAGGTTTAAAATAAATAATTTTAGTATACTGGTCAGATTCGAAATACTGAGGTATTGATTTAGTGGTGTTATTAGAAGTGGAACTGATAAACAGTAACAATATAGTTAATGAGAAAAAATGAAGTCGAATTTATGACGTTATCATTGATGTCCAACATTTATACAGTATAAGATCAATCTGTTGAGACAATACTGTTGAAAGTCCATAACCTCTTAAAAGGAATCAAAGTTTTTTAACAGCATGGTTTCAGGAACTAAATTACTCTCGATTGATCTTTCTACAATCACAACCACTAGATAGCCCAAACAAGTATTTACTTGATACAACAAATCGCAATATCTCGAATCATTAAACCATCAGAAGTTTCTCCAATCCACATCGGATGCTCAAAACTCATCCCTCTCCCTCCTGCTTACAACCTTCCCCGAAGAACATTACAATAATCTTCTAAAAGCACCGAGAGCGCACCGAGAGAGCAAAAAGTCCCGATCTCCCATCCAGCGGACCAAAAAGAGCCGTGCACATAACAGGCGGAATGCACTTCGCTCTCGATATAATACAGCGCGCGCGCGCGCACATCAAAGAGCTCGATATATACGGCTTGCGCGCGCGTCTCTAAAACGCCGGCATCCGGCGTATATACATCATCGCTCTCGCACAGAAGAAGACCGCCCCGCGGTGCGCCGGCCCGAAGGGGACAGAGACGTCGCCTTCCGGATCGGCCGCGACGTACATACACATCGGGCGGACTTTTTTTGCCCTCCGACGATCTCGCCGCCGTCACGTGAGGTCCGCGCAAAAGAAGAACACTCGAGAAGGGCCCTGAATGCCGGGAAGAGACTGCAAAGGGTTACGGTCACGATCCGTCCGCGGAATGCCGCCAGTGTGAACGTGCATTCGATGCATAATTAATGCGCGAACCGGATGATGCCCGCTTTTATTATGGACTGTAGCGGCTTTCTTTGCTTTTTTGAAGGTAGGGACCGAGTGGGGAGAAATATTGCTTTTGACTTGATGAATTATGAATATTAGAGGACGCTTATTGTTCTCTGGTACAAAGTCAACGAAATTTCCATTTGTTTTACCAACAGACTAATAATCTTACAAATTACACACATGCAATAAAATAGATTGTAATATACAAAGGTTTACTTTTAATTTAGATTTTTATTGCTAAGAGCTCTTTTAAAATCCAAACATTACCTTAAACATTAAATCAACGCTCCAAAACGTGACTCAAAAAAAATTATTTAATTATCAAAACCATCCACGCCAACTCTGCGATGCGCCGCTTTTTTCCTCGCTGCAACGCATCCTCGAAAGTATATCCGCTGCACGACCCTATTACGAAATCGTGCGTGCGCGGCCAAAGAGGGACAAAGTATAAATTAAATTAAGCCGAAAAAAGGGGCGGCTGGCGGCCCAGAAGAATAAGAGCGAAGAAAGGCCGCAGCAAGCCGAGAAAAAAGACCAAGTCTCAGCGGCTGCAGGCCGGACGGAAACACAGCAGGGCCAATAATTCGGGGCCGTGCGCGCGCGCGCACACACGCCGGGAGAAAAACGCTGGCGCACGCAGATCGCCAAGTAGGACGTCCACGGGGAAAAGATTTATGTGGCTCCTGATTGAATCGTTCTCACCCGATCGCCGCTTAGACTTTTTGTCGGATTCCCTTCGCTGATACTCTCGCTCTCTTTCTCTTTCCCTCTCCTTCTCTCTCTGCTTCTTTTTTCTTTTTTATATACTATTTCCTTTGTGCGTGCTGTTTTTCATTTTTATTAGCACGCACGACCATTCAGGTAGTTGCTGAATTGCGTTTTAGCGCGCAAATACATGCACGCGTACCTATGGGAGAGTGCACTTAAAAGCAGGCTGGTGCACTCAGGTGCAACACGCAAGCTGCGCGTCGCTACTTCTGTTTTGACTTTTTTCATGTTTTTCCGCGTGCCCTGTATATCTTTGTGGCAATGTATGGAAAGGATGCCGAGTTAACATCGAAGCATGTGCGAGCTATTCGCTTTTATCTAGATTTTCGGAATGCCACTCGAGTTGGACAAATAAGCTTCGCGCCCTCGATCGACGTAAATAAATTCTGGTTGTTTACATAAACATTTTGTTCTGTCTTTAGAAAAGAAAAACTGATCTTAATTTCATTTTATTGTTTTCAATGAACAAATTTATTTGAAAATTATAACGAAAAAGAGTCTTCTAATATACATAATTTCAAATAGCACATTATTATTTACAAATTATTTAAATGATGCAATGAAATTTTTTTTTTGGAAATGTATGTGTATGTAAATGTACAAATCTTATAATATAAAATAGTAATTTTTAAAAATATGCAAGGACGCATTCATTTTGGTAAAAATTATAGTAATTATTCTCCTTAAAATCTTATAAATTTTCCTAAGACGTTCTCTCAGTAATTTTCTATAGATAATTAAAACGAAGAAAATACAATCTTCAATTGAAATCTTGAAAATCACGACAATGAAACCATTAATCAAACAACCTACTTTCATAATGACCCGCAAAAAATAAGTAAATCAGCCTATTCTAATAACTCAACAACAGACTCTTTGCCGGCGAAAATTTACAAATTTCTTAACGACAATATCGTCAAAGCCCCTCGGAAAGTCTGGCAGTCGTGGATCTACCCTCGGGCCCTACACAACCCCTGCACTTGTTAATAGCTCGCAACATCGACGATCAACTTATTAATAAAGCGAGGTAAGCGAGAGGGAACTATGCTGCTACTCCCTCTGTGCGTCTTGCCTCGGGCCGCCGACGTTATATAAGCCCGGTCCCAGCGACGGCGCCCGCACTCGCACACTGAAAAAACGAAACAAAAGCCCCGGCGAAGCGCGCTCATTATTTCGAGCTAATTGGCGGTTCCTCTCTCCTTCTCTCTCTCTGTCTCTCTTTCTCTCTCTGCGAGGCTGCTACACACGCGGAGGCCCTTCAGCAAATTCTGCGCGGTGGAGAGGCAAGTAAACGGTACAATGAACTATTATGCGGATGATTTTTATTTTTGTTGGGGCTTTTTGTAGACTGTTGTTGTAAAGATTCCGGTGATTGTCGATTAATTTTGGCGGCGACAGAGGGCACTATTGCAAATACTGTTTATCACAATAATACTATTTAGTTTAATACGTTGAAGTAATATATCCGATAGATTTAGTAGAAATAGAAGCAAGAATTTCATTTCATCTGCTGATAACTGAACTATTTCAGCCCTACAGAATATCCTACAAGTACTACAATTCTGGTTCATTTACTACTATAATCAAATTTGGTCACCTCAGTCAACAGCATCCACACAAACTCGCGTAGTTGAAAAATCAATGACGACAAAAAAAGGATTCTTATATTAATCTCTTTCGACCAGCCCTCCCATCATCCTCAAAGCACGCACATCCTCGCACTGCAAACTCGTTCATTGTCATAATACTAACCACACATTTCTCAGGCTAATCCCTTCCTTATCTCGCTATTTCTCGCTCTATTCTTCCCGCACGCAGAAATTTTCCCCTTTCCCAAGTACACTCAACTAAAGACTGCGCGCGCAGCAAGGAAAAAGGCAAAAGACGAGGAAGTCGAAGGAGGCAGGAGATCGCGTGGCGGGTTATGCGCGTACATAATGCAGCGATGAGTATCGCGACACATGTCGGCGCTAAGTGCCGCAATCAATATCTGGCCGCGTCTCATGCACGCTGCGCATCCGCTGAGGATGCTGGCTTGTACTTTGCCGAGGCGCCGTGAGAGTAGCTTGCCGATCTTTTGCACGAGTTTCGAGGAGGCTTATTGTGATAACAATAACGTTATTTTTTTTTAAGGATAGATGAGTTAGAATAAGAAGACTACGTCAGTCTCTGTTTTATGAAAACGGCGCAACTCTACATTAACTCTATCCGTTCGAAACGTGAACTACTCCTTCCCTCTTCTCGAGGCCCTAATTCCGAAGAAATCCGACAAATGAATTAATTTAGCCCGGAAATAAATCAGCGCGCGCGGGCCTAGCTCCGCGCAATTTGACAAACGCGCCGGATTATACAAAGTTAGAGCGAAGAAGAATACAGTGCAGCCGAGATAAAGAAGAAATGAGAAAGAGAGATAGAGACAGGGGGGAGGGGGGAGAAGGTAGAGAAGTGACAACTGAAAAGGGCCACGCGGCCACTAATAAATCAACGCTTCTCGCGCTCTCTATTTTGAGAGAGAAAGAGAGAGAGAGAGAGAGAATCCCTTTCGACTTCGGCGCCAGCTCTCATTCATATTCTTTCCCGGACCTGGGTACTTAATGGAGCGCGCGGGTGGCTTGGTTCGCCCCCGCTCGAAGGGCATTTTATTTACGTTGCGCGGGACAGTAGGTGGCTCCTTCATCTGCGGCTGCTTTCCGCAAGTAATATTTATTCCGTGGGTGATGATAAAGGGGGTGGAAGAGGTTTGAAGTGAGATGAGGTTGTTGTGAGGAATTAGGAAAAGCCGTGTACATTGCTGCCAAGTGAGAGATGCAGATCGATTTCACTTTAAATAGGGTAGTGTGTGCAAAGATATGAGTTATCATTTCCATTTTCTAATAATTAATGTATTTAGATTTATAAAAAAAGTTGAAGGATAGAATGGGAGAGACCAAAGTTTTGAGAATTTTAAAGAAATAAAAGAAGTCAAGGTGAACACTATTTTATAGACGACTAATTAAATGCCCTTACCTTTAGTTTCTTTCATGAAAAAATAGATGTGTTGCAGATTTTCTTCTTACATCAAAATCAATCGAATATCTTATCTTAACCTATTTATTTTTGTACATCTGTGGAACATCTCAAATGTTAAAGAAATTACGAAAAGGAAATTATTGATGACATGTTCTGTCTTGAGATCCTCTAGATATGATTCATAATAATATATCTATAGTACTTTTAGTTTTTACTTTTAGATCTTACCATTAGCAGAATTGATAATAAATTATAACACCAAGATTGACAGTGGTGTTTTATTCAGCTATTAAAACAACTGAATCTTTCGCGATGATGAAATCAACTTTTATTCGCGTAAAACGTAAAAGAATTCTGTATAAAATTAGAATTATATTATCATCTATTGATTATAACTCCTACAAATGTATTTCAATTTTAAAAATCATATTAATTGCAAATACCAAAAAGCTTCTAGTAAATTACATCGTATGATAAAAATGCACTTAAAATACAAAATATATGTAAACTTATTGAAATATATAAACTTACATTATCGGTTATCAATTGATTCTACCTTTGAAGACGTACGTTCAGCTGTCTTAACCTGTAACACATTTCACGTGTCTTTCTCGTATCAGATCCAATTCTTAATGGAAGACTGTCTTTCACTAATGAATTCATATGATAAATATTCAAGCACATCGGGGACGTTTCTTTTATGTTATTTTATTATTCGAATATTATATGCAATATTTACAGCTTGACTGAACATCAAATGCAACTTACTTGTAAACCAAGATAGATTGTTGTTCACTGAGCATAAATGACATTGATATGTCTACAATCATTAAAATAAATTATGAAAACTTCTAATTTACCATATTTTTTCTTATTTTGATTGTTTATTTTAATACATTTAATCTTATTTTCTTTTTCCTTTTATGTTGCAGGTTGGTTTCACGAATTAATCCATTAGTGGTATGCTACTAGAAAAGCTTCATTGCGTGAGTTTAAGAGTTACATGATTTTATTACTGATTTTTGACTATTTTTAATGTTTACAATAGATTAATCACAAATATATTAGAATTGATCATTTACTAACAAAAATGATTAATTAAAATAAAATATTTTATTTCAATTTAATAATAGTATAATAAGTAACAAGTGCACAAAATTCGTAAATTCGTGCGAGTATGATCTCTGATAGCTAGCGCAACCAGTATAGTATATAACTATACTGAGAATTCAGAGGCTTTCCAACAAAACATAATATTATTATTAATTTATTATTTGCTTCTGGGATTTTTAAGTGCACTATATGTATGTATTCATAAAGCGCACATGAAAATCAATATGCTTTAAAAATATCATTCTTGCACATTTATTCGGAAATGTGCGAAAATAGAGCTCTTTGCGCACACATATGAGTGCAAAAATCGATCTTTTCGCAAGCTGAGTAGCAAAAAATTTTAATCTATATCTAACAGAATACACTTGAACTGCAAGAGAAAACAATAATTTAATTATTTTTCATGATTTCTTGGATAAAAAATCAATGTTTTTTTAAATTAAGTTGATTCTGCTCGATTAAATAAAAAATGTACAACTCTTCAAACAAAAATATCTATATTACAGCAGTAAAGCCATAAAATTAGCTCTTGTGCCCTAGTAAAGAAAAATAATATTCCCTCAAGCAACCACTGGTATCTGTCCTCTAAATACCACTTATAAAATTCTCAAACAACTATCAAAATCTCATTTACCACTCCAAAACACCAGTGCTCAAACAACAATTTTAAAACAATTCCGTAGCTCGAAATTACAACCCTTTCGTAATTCCTCCGAACCCGCCAATTTCCCAACAGCACAGAAAGCATCGAAGCACCGATACGCAAAAGCCAGAAGCTCCGCATCGGCAGCCCTATACCCGCGGAGGTGTGTCTTTGCCCTATCAGCTGGGACGGACAGCTCCGGCGTATAACAAATGGAGCCCCCCTCCGTCCGATTCCCTTTTAGTCGCGTATAATGCGCGTAATGGCCCGCTCCGATATGCGTCGCGTTATTACCATATTTACGACGTGCGAGCAGAGTATGCCGCGCGCGCGCTACGTTCATTATTGTCGTCTGCCGCTCCGCGCGTTGTCCTTTGTGCGCGTCGCCGAGGAGCGAGTTGATTTTTTTTATGGCGAATCTGGCCCGCCGGCCAAATTTTCGGCTACCGCTCGAAATTGCGCGCATTTTTGCGCGATAGCGATCGCTAAATTCTGAAATTTTTTTTAAGGCATGGCCCTGAGGCGCTCATGGGTTTGGCGTCTGCGTATATGATTGTGCTGCTGGCTTATTATCTATAATGAGCCGGAGGAATAAGTTGGTCGTCGCAAGAGACTGGATGATTGAATAATTACCGTTGCAATTAGTTTGGGCAACAACGTTTTTGTTGTTTTGAGATTTGATAGGTAAGGGCCGAATTTCATTGAGAAGTTTAAAAAAAATAAGTGTATAATTTAGGTGGAGATTACAATTTTTGAATATCATTAGATTAATAATTACTGCATTCATGCACTTGTTTAAATAGGTATGTATATTAGTTGTTGAATACTTTTTAAGTTTTATTTTAAATATTTTAAAATTTTTACTATTACAGAAAAAACAATTAGTTTTAAAAAATAAACTTTAGTATTTGTAAATGTGAAATGATGTCAGTTTGTTGAAAGACAAAGGTAAATTATTTGCCTTTGATAGTAACAAAAATCAATTCAAATGCGTCCACGCATGAACGTTCAATTCAGGTTTTTCTCCACAATTCACAAATCTATTCTACAAAAGAGTTAAATATTTTGAAAGAGTCAATTAAAAGGTGCAAAAATTGTTATTAAATTAATTAAAACACAATGTAATATTGCACTTACAAATAATATTTATAACTGTAAAAGCTAGCTAAAAACAGAACTATAAAAACACTCTAACCCTCATCTGCCGTGGTCAGAAAAGACACAAACACCTCAGCGTTACATTCCCACATAACTAATACCTCTTTCCGATATCTATAACCTATAGATTTTCCCGAACAGTAAACAGCCAACTATTAATCCTCAAAAATCCACCTGCCTTCTCATTTACCCCGCGCAATAACCCGGCGTCGCTCTCCTTTTTCCTCTCCCCCTCCATCGACTACTTCCTCCTCTTCGTCTCGCGACTGTAATTTGAAACAATTTATAAATCCCATTCAATTCAAATTACGGCTCCACTCTGTCGGATGAATAAAAGATGCACGCGCGCGCCGGTAGCCTCCAGACCTGCAGTGCACCTTATAAACCGGACTGAGCGCAAATACAATAATGCTCACGCAAGGGAAGAAAGAGAGGAGGAATCTGTGCCCGCGACGTCGTGCACTCTTGCCTTTTTTTTACCTTATTGCGAGTTATCCGGCTTCATTCTTCGAATGACTGGCTCGATTTTGCTCTCTTGAGACTAAACGGTTAGCTTTACTAATAGGCGCGATTGGTGTTAAAAGGGAATGATGGTGGTTTTGCAGGAGAGTAAAATATTATTAACTTTTGAAAAATGTATGCTCAGCGAATATTATTAGGTGTAAGAACTTTTAAAATTATCAAGTTTATAATACTGCTTCTCAATATGACAGGGCCATAAATCTTGATTTGACCAGCGCAAAATCGAGCAAAAGCGAAATGAACGACGTAACACAACAACGATCCCCGCCACTCCGTCTTGACAAAGTGTGACGTTACTAGCTGCTACCATATTTTATACGAAAAAAAGAAATGAAATAGCGAAAATATAGACTACTGTCAAGCACTGCACGCGTACCTACGCTGTTGTCTATGAAGGGTACTACACACTGTAAACTTTGAAAAATTACGACGGTAAATCATAGAATGAACGCTAGCGAAAATAGTCACTTAAAACTTAAACTTTTATGACGCACAAGGGGAAAATGATTTACTCGAAATAACTTTGATTTATAACGATCAAAATATACTTACGTAATTATGCTAATATTTTTGCTGATCATTAATCGAATATACATTTTATATTAACTATCCCCAATTCTGTATGAAATTTTTATCAATATTAAAAATAAAAAGCACTTGTAATTGCCGAAATTAAACGATTAAAGATGTGGAACTACTTGATGAGTGTAAAATTTACTGAACCATTAAGAAAATTAAATTAAAAACTCAAGAAACCGGTTGCGCTGCTTTTCAAAGTCCTGCTTTTCGAGTTTCACTATTTTTATAGCTTACCTTCGTAATTGCAAAATGATACAGGCACGCCAAAAATACCATAACTACTATGTAGATAATAATACATGTATAATAGACTTCCATATTTTCTAATAATTTGTAACGTTGTTGTTATTAGATACCAACAGTTGGTTTATTAATAATATTCATTTTTCATAATAACATACAAGATCATGGTATTTCATTAGACATCTTCTAACGGCAAAATCTATTCACATGTCTTAAAAATAAATTTTATTACATATGTCTGTTATAAAATTTTGTTTAATACAAAAAAAAATTAAATTCATATCCTAGCTTAATTAAATCCTGTTATATTCAACTAACGATGAACGAAAGTCGCAAGCATCCATATAATTTACTCAATTTTTCTTCAATTTTAATATATTTTATTCGTATATATTAAAAGATCCAACCATCATCAACCGATATCGCCGCTACTCTCAAGTCATAACAACTAATCACATTTAGCTCGGCACGCCTCCCATTAAAAAAAATTCGCACGGAAACGCAGACGACAGTGCATGAAATCTGGCGAAAGTGCGCGGCACTGCAGCCGCGGACTTTAAAATGAAAGAGCCGGGCGGGCAGGGGGAGGCAGCCGAAAGAGCATTATAAAGCATTACAACGAGTGCTGTTAACGTCCGTGTCCAATCCGCATCGGCTGCTCTCGCCCCCTCCGCAAAATAAAATACAAAATAGCGCACTCACTGCAAAGCCTTCTGTCAAATCCATTTCCCGGCAAGCGCGCGCAGGGAGAGAGACAACCGCTCTCTGAAAAATCGCGTCCAAGCCGGTTAAAACGCTTTACACGGGACGGCCGGGCGCGCGCGGCCGGCTCGAATGAGCCGTGAAATTTGTATATGTATATATAACTTTTTTCGGAGCGCTCTACAGGAGCGCTAAAATAAAAGCGAAAAACGAACTGGCGTTGTTGCTTTTTTTTGCGAGCTACGCTCGACTTTATTTATTTTATAGGCTATGCCCTCTCGTTCTTTTTTTCCTGCATTTTATTCGAAAAGTTTGACAAAAAGAGGAATATATTGTTTTTTTTTTTGCAGAAAAGGGAGTGTCGCGTTTATAGTTTGATTAATCGATAGTGTAAACTGAAAATTATCAGGAACACGTATACGGCTGAAACAAATTGCGAGTGAGGAGGGACAAATATGAATGATAGACAAGTCCATCGAACGCTGGGATAAATCAAAAGTCGAGTCGTCTTATCGTACGGGGCAATTAAATACTGACCCATAAAGAAACCGAGGAAATGGTGTAGTCGGGACGAGTTCGTTCGTTAGTGCAATTTAAGCGAAATTAAAAGGTACTCGCGTAACGCACATTCTTTATTGCCACGCTTAAATTGTGGAGTCAATTTTGTTTTGTGGGTTGTGAAAAGTATTGATTGAAAAAGTTAGCTGGTTAATGAAACATAGTATTTCATGAATTCGTTATTAGGCAGTATTTTTCATGCTTGATGTATGTGGTTCAATAAATCGCAGAAGCCTGACCATTGCAGCATTTAAATTTAAATGACAATTAATTTTTCTTTGGAATAATTTTGTAATAAAATAAAAAGTACTGATAGTTTGCAACGTTTAATAAATTATTGTCTTGATTAATAAATAAAATTATATTTTGTATTTACTTTTTTATGTGTGAACTATTATTAACTTTTTGTTTATTAATTATACAACAATCCAAAATAGTAACCACTCTCAATGCATGTAAATTTCAATATCTTTTTTTTAGATTTATTCAGATTTAAATTATTCATTTAAATTAAAACAAGTTATTGGATTATATAAAATCGTACATTCATAAAATATTAATAATTAGTGTACAATTAATTTCATTAGATCAATATTTGATGTATAGAAAAATAATTATTTAAAATGTATGTAGAATTTCAGTTTAATATATTAACAACGAAAACGACTGTGGACCATATTACCACTACCACTTAGCACTGTTGACTATTTTGGATTTATGAGATTAAAATGTTTATACAGAGAAGTCAATAATTTTAACAAGGTTAATTTTTTAATAATTAATTAAAAGAAATATAACTATCAATAAAAAAAGATTCGATTGAGAAATATAAGTGTATATACAGCACAAGTGCATCCACTTAGAAAATGTTCTGAAAAATGGGGTGAAGTTGGAATTACATGTAAAGTTAGTAGCTCTATCAAATCTTTAATTTAGTAAACATTTTTTATGAAACAATTCTTTAATTTTATAAGTAATGTCGATTCCTATTTCCGAAATTCTCATCAAAAATAAATACAACCCCAAAACTAAATCAACTAAAATATTAACCTCATTCACAAACCAACAGCCATCCGTATTTACATCCAACTAAAACCTCCCACTTTCCCAAAAAAAACCTCACCTCTCAATCAATCGCGCGACACCGATTCAATTTCCCCCGTCCCCAAAAAAAGAATCACCCTCACGAATTTATTAAAACCACAGCGCAGTCGAGCTAAAAAAAAAGGCCAATCCAAAAACTGTACGTTACCATAAGTTTTCCTCGTCGTCCCGAGGCAATTCCGCTCGTTTAATTATGAGCCGCAGAGAGAGAGCGAGCGCGCGCGCGCTCGGTATATCCATTCGCTCTCGTTTGCGGGGGCGAGCGAGAGAGAGAGAGAGAGAAAGAGAGAGAGAGAGGGAGAGCGAAAAGGGGGCGGGCCTGGGCTGCGGGCCGGCCGTCATTTGTCAGGGGCTGTCGCGCCGAGCGTCCGTGTTTCTGTTCCGCAGATAGCGCGCTCGTCCATAGGCCGTTCATCTTTAGTCCCGCTCTCCCGCGTACGTGTATGTGTGTGGGTGAGAGGGGGGCAATGCCGCCGATTGCCTCCTCTCTCTCTCTTTCTCTCTCCCCCACCTTCTTTATCACTTGCCCTCTCCCCGTCGCGCGCACGCGACGATAGGTCGCTTTTCCTTTTTCGCAATCTTCGCGGGGTGGGTGTTGTTGTTGTTGTCTCTTTTTTATCAGCGAGGGGGATTAGGTTCGCGCGCGAAGTCGAAGTTTGACGTTGGCCGTATGGGAACCCGCGGTGAGGTACAAGCCGCGCCGATTGGCGCAGCGCGCCGAGTCTAATTTGTGTAAATTTATGCGATGCGTTGGTAGCTTGTACGCGCGCGCAAGGTGGTGCTATAAATTATCGAAGTGAACGGTTTCGGTGCCCGGCCGGATCGCTTATCGTGGGAGCTCTCTCTCTCCCTCTCCCTCTTTCTCTCTCTCTCTCCACTCTCTGTGCTTCGTTATCGCCGTGAAGTCAACGCCATTTTGAATGTTAAGCGACCGAGATTTTCGCCGAGATCGAGGTTTTGTTGCTTTGGTACTCGAGCTAGCAGTTGCAGTCTGATTGATAAAACATTAGCGATAACGGAAGAAACAAAACGAGGAAAGGAATCAACTAAAAAGAAGGCTTCTTGAGAAGTCGTTAACTATAAGATACCGCTTAAATAGATGAATTGAAAAATTAAAAGGGGTCACAATATACACAAACACTGTACATTTAAGCTTTTACAAATATCTGATTAAAAAAATAACAGAAAATAAAATAAAAATAAAATTTACGAAAATGTTTTATGAGTGCAAACGAAACCAAGTACAAGTTATTTTGACGAAAGATACTCAAGACAGCCACTTATCAAACCAAACAACCCCCGGCCAATCGACGACATTCAGCGACGCAATTCACACGCAAACACTCCGCAGATTCAATCAGCCGGCAAGCATCTATTTTAATCTCCCCCTCAGCGCAACCGCCTCTTCCTTATCTCAGCTGGTAATTCTTTTCGCTCCCGACGAAATTCGAGCCCCGCCACCATCTCCCTCCCAATATTTATCTTTATCTCAGCTGCGCCCGCGTTGCACCCTACTCTCAGCGAAAGCTCATTTAATTACGACAAACAATTTATTAGGTCCATTGTGCGAACACGCCCACTGCGAGCTTGGCCGCCAATTTTCGAATAGAGCGACGATGATTCCGCGCTTTCGCCAAGCCGGGACACCCTAATAGTCTCGTGCGGGCGCATCTGTCGCAGGGGCTGCACCGCTGGCGCAAAGTGCGATGATTTTCGGGCGCCGATGGGCCGGGCAGAGTCGAGCTGGTGTCGGATTTTTTTTTCTCGCTGACTCTTTGGATGATGGCTTTTTTACGGCCAGCGCGGAGGACTAAATGGATTTAGAGAAGGAAGTGATTTATTGCGCTGGACGCGCGCGTGCGATCGGACGAGTGACTGTGCGCAACTTTGGAAACCTTTTTTTTTTGCATCGATTGCTTCGATTAATGTCAGTGGCTAATAGAAAAGGTATCGGGGCAGTTCGCTTGAAGATATTCATTGAGAAATTTCATAAACGATGATTGAGCAACTTTATCCGGAAATGTGACAATAACGTAGAAGCTGACTAATTGTATACATTAGTTACTGTCAACAAGGCGTACAATCTGTAATAGCGCGTGTTTGCATTAATCTACATAATATCTACGTTAAAATCATGTTAGTCCAAAGATATGCAAGATTTATTGCATCTATAAGCGACAACTGTGGAAAAGGCTACTAATAAAGTCCTGCCTGATGGAAAGGTGTTCTTAGTTTACTTGTAACATGAATTAATTTTTCCGTATTATCATAAAAGTTTATTTCCTCTGTGTACATTCCTGATGTATCGCTTTTCATCAAGATACTACATACTTTACATACAATCATTTCGTTGTGGAACTTTTAAAATCAGAAAATTTACTTTCAGCTTGACTATGAGATGTGAATATGATTTAATACTATTTTAAATCACAGTCGGAAATAGCAATCATCGCACGTTACCTTTTTGAAACAGACACAAAATATTTTTTCTGCGTGCAAGAAGCGATTGTTCGCTTGAAATAGATTTAATTCGATCTGTAGTAGGAATTCTCATTGAGAATTTATAAAATATCTATATCCAGTATCTCGTATACGTAACCATGTATCGGAAAGGAGACTTATGGATCCGAAAAAATTGTATGGGCCTTAGTATATAAATTATAAAATATGCAATTCTATTATTCCCAGTATGATTTATTATAAATAATCTTTTTAATACAATTTTACTTGTATCAGGTGGAATACCTTCCTCAGTTTCTTTGTCTCGAAAATTTAAACACTTCCACCAAAAGATCACATCGATTCGTACAACCTCACCCTCGATTTTTCTACATACCCCCTATTACTGTTCTTCTGCACGTCGAGTCTTCGTTCACGCATAAAATACAGAAAAAAAGGCAAGTCGACCCCGCTGAAATTCCCAACGATCGCGTAATTTCCTCACATACCTACATAGACACACTTGCTAGCTCGCTCCAAAATTACAATTTATAATACGCGCACGCCCTACGCTTTGCCGTATGCGCGTGGGACAGTCGGATCGAAAAATGCAAATTCCATCCAGAGTGGAAAAAGTTGATATACCCACTCGCATGAGCCTTCCCCCCTGTTCGTTCTTTTTATTCTCCGCGTTTTTCACGATTATAACGGGTGGATCGTAAAGTTCGTCGTAAAGCGACGATAACGACGCTTTTCGCCCTCTTTATCGTCTAATATTGCATAAGTGAGCCGGCCTTTTTATAAACTGCAGAATGAAAAGTTCGAAATTGTAAACAGAAGCTGGTTGATTGAAGATTCTAGAAGGTGCTTCCTTAAACGCTCATCGTCCTTTCATTTTTTAGGAAGTTGCGTCAGAGTTGCGTTGGGGAGCGATGTTCTCGATTTGATCGTTGATAGCGTGGATTAATAGTATAATGGTACTTAATTACAATTTTTTTATTGTTTTGAAACGTTTACACTTGTGACTTTATCTGATTTAGGCGAACAGTGGGATGTATAAATGTTTTCATAAGGATAATAGCTGTTAATGATATGCTCATTTTAATATCTCATTAGATAACGTTTGAATATCAAAGTGAATTTTTGCATTTTTAAAGATAAAATCGTGTAAAGGATGCGTTTATGTTAAGCCTGAAAAAATAATTTTAGAAGGAAGCTTTTAATTTGGTTGGATGAAAGGGGTTGTTCTGAGATATGCTAAACGCTTTCGGATAAAGTGTAAACAACTTGTAATTTTTAATATATTTATGTTTAAACTATTTAAAAATTATATTCAAATGTCTTAATTTACATCTACATTTTATTATCTAAAATTACGATGAAGGGGGCCAGTATTATTAAAATATTTTTAATATTTTCTATTTAAGGGCTATACACTCTAAGCTCAAAAGAGCGAAATCTGGAAATAAAATGTTTAAAGCCTACATTTTAATCTTTATAAAAGTTCAAAATGTAAGTTTTAATCCATAAAGTAATTTTTGTTTACTAAAAATATCATGAATAAGAGTAGTATACTAAAATTGAGATAATTAGCTGTATTATAAATGTAAGTAAATATTTGTATGTAGTATTTATATTTTTAAACGCCGAAATAATTTCAAGTATTAATATTGCAACGATACTATTAGAATATTGTGACAATAGTGCTTAAATACTAGCACAATATTAGTAAAATTAGTATAATATTTATATTTTTCCAATATCGTAGCAATATTGTTAGAATATTGAATGAATATTAGCACAATATTCCTACAATATTAAAATACTATTAACACAATATTCCTACAATATTGAAAGAATATTAGCACAATATTCCTACAATATTAAAA
>JAPYZA010003829.1:0-32006 GCA_030522685.1 Eupelmus azureus | reverse complement strand
CGAAGGCGTTATTCCTCTTAAACAATAGCCCTCTCCCCTTACCAAGATTGCTCCTGAAATTCCAAGCAGCTGGCCGCGCTCAGCAGCATAACATAGACCGCCGGCGCGTTATCTGCTTTTGCGTTCGGCACTTTCAGAAGAGCAGCCCGCTCTCAGCGTGCGAGAAATCGTTGCGAAAATATTTGTGCATCCCGCACATTGTCTTCTCTCTCGCGCGCGCACGCGTAGATGGCTGAGATTCTCGCCTGGCATTATCTGCCCGGCGCGAAATTTATCGGCCCCGGCAATTCCAGACCGCGACGAAAATCTTGTTTGTTTGTGGGATACCTGCGCGCTCGCAGGCGCTAAGCGAGTGCACGCGCAAAAGACGAGAGGCGCCAGCCAGGTGTGTTATAAAGCGGCGTTTTTCGCAAACAATAGAGATAGAGCCTGCTGTAAATCGCATTTTCTTGAAGATAACCTTCGAGTATACAGTTGCCGCGAGGATGTACCTGTGGTTGCGAAGAGCGCTCAAATATTTTTATCTTTTATGTGCTTATTAAATAATACTTTATTGTTTAGCACGTATTTACTTGCCATAAATAATATTACTTTATGACTAATTAAATTTCTCTTTAGAATGTAAAATAAATAATTTAAAAATATTTATGCATTGCATTGCAATTAATTGAAAAAATGATCAGTATTTTCTGAACTAATTTTTCGAAACCCTTAAAGCAAAAAACGAATTTTAAAAGCATCCACCTCCAGAAAAATTCCTTATTATTCCCCAAGCATTTCTAACGTGCAGCATCCGTCTCAGAAACCAGAATCTTCGCGTGCCTCCATTGTCAGTCCCCTCGCGCGAGCCCAAAAAAGAGTTGTCGGAAAAGAAGACCAAACACTTGCCCCGTCATCCTGGCCGCGGGTCCCCCTAAAGAAGGCAGCGAACCGAAGACGCGAGAGACACACACACAACGCGAGCGCATCCCCAGCGAGAGCAAACAGACGCGCGCGCGGCACACGCCTAATAAGGTGTGGTCCATGCGACTCGTCGTTGTAACAGGTGCGAGCTAAGAGCGCGTGTTTGATCAGTCCCTCTCGCGGCTGTATTTGTTTTACATGACGTCGCGCGATTCGCGTCCGCGGCTCTTAGCCCTTTTACTGATGCCCAGCCGCTTTTTTTGTTTCGGTGAGTGCGCGCTGCTCGAAAAGTCGTGTGGGTTTAGTTTTTAAGGTTTGAGGGGGAGAGTTTGGACTTTGGGTTTCCGAAGTTGGGGAATGGTTTTTTTTTTCGGAGATGAGCGTAATGCTTCGAATTGGAATGTTGGAGCTAACAAAAAGTTTTGCTTTTTTGATTTCCTGAGAAGTGATCCAGGATACCTTGGTATTTTTACTTTTAAAAAAATTAATCGATTTTGATAGTGCTAGTGACGCTATGGTATACTTCATAGAAAGACCAGGTACGGAAGTGCCTTATCAACAGATAAGCTTCTAACATTCGTAAGAACACAAAAACATCGATACGAAATGAATTCTTATCAAATAGTACAACTACAAAAAATGTCAAATATGAACGCAACGCACTCAGTACGTATCACGCAAAGCTGAAAAACATTTATGAGAATCGTTTCACGTGCTTGGGCGTATCGCCGGTACGTTAACCCTGAATTAAAGCCACCTCGATCTCTTTTCCTTTCTTTATCAAGCCGCGTCTCACGGCCAAGGCGGCGATTCCCCTGGAGAGTAACCGTGTGTACTTTAGTGCCTCTAGACACGGGAATCACCGCGAGCTCCTCAACTGCTCCCGAGGGATGATCCCGGATGCATTACGCATCCATTGCTTTATTCGCTTGATCGGGATTTATTATCGTGCAAGAAATTGATCGAGTTTCTGCGTTTGTGGATACGGCAAAATGCGTTTTTATGTCGTGGTGTATTAAACAATTTTATGGATTAATTAAATGGTTTTAATTTAATCCACATGTTTTTTATTGTTTTGGAGTAAAATGTTTTTTGGATAACAGATAACATCTGGACGATTAATAATCATCGCCTTATATTCACAAAAATATATCCCTAGGCCGCATAAAAAAACGCTCGCTTAACAAAAACCCCATCTAATCAAAATCAAAATTCTCCTTCCACCTCGAAATTATTCAGCAACTCTCATCTCCAATAACCCAGCGAAGAATCTCGGCAACAATTTCGCAAGCTCTCCCAGTCGCTATCAGCCAACGCATCAAGAATATTCGGCATACCAGCAGAGGGGCCGCTTTCGCTCTCTTAACGAGCGGCTCTGCGCTATCTATCTCCGGCCTCGGATGCACGCGCTCGGGCTCTCCGCAGGCTTATCAGTCGCGAATATATATGCGTAACGCGATGCCGCGTTAACTCTATCTCGGCGGCAGCATCATCGCAAGCGCGCGAGAGAGAGAGAGCTCAGCCTTTGCGCCACCGCCGCGCCGATAAGATGCCTCCTCGCTTTTTCCGCGCGTGCGTGCGTGTCGAGGATCGGCTTCGATCGCGAAAGAGAGAGAAGCGCAGCTGCGGGAGGAAGAGAGGTGAGATGGGGAGGCAGCGATTTGGGGAGATGGTTTATCGAGCTGAGATTTCGCGAGAGGAGATTGATACTTTTTGGAAAGGTTCTCGCGGAGATTGTTGAGGGTGATGTTGGCTTTAATGAAATTATATTGAATTTGAGAGCAGAGATCGTTTAATTAAATTCTGCGAACGATGAAAAGTGTAACTATCTTGTAGAAGCTATTACTGTAGTACACTTAACAAGAAAGAAAGCAGATGCATTGTAAAACACTGGCTCAAATAAACTTTTCTCTATGTACTGTATAAAGCTCGGAAAGATACAAACGAAGCAAACGTGATAGGCCCACTTTATGATGCCCTTCGACTCTTTCCGTCAGTGCGTATGTGCGCGCGTACGCGCATACTCATAATCGACTGCGCACTCGTGTATACCCCCTGTCTGTTTAGATAAAGCTTGACTCGGCCTTTTTGCGCCATTATCATATACGTATGTACATACAGAGCCGCACGAGTCGCGCCGTACGGCTGATAACCTAATCGCACTCGTAAAGAGCGCATTTACGAGGAAGTTTCCCCGGCGCGTTTGGAGAGCGCCAGCTCTCGGAACTTGGAGAGCGCCGATCCATTTCCGCAGCGACTCGTTCTAAGATCCGCCGGCCGGAATTGCGTGCATTATCGCCTGCGAATTATCAAATAGGGACGACGCGAGTGTGATGGCATTGTCTCTCGGCGCCTGGAACTGCGAGTTTTTATGGCTTTTGTACCTTTGGGATACTGCTGAGAGAACTTTACTTTGTAAAGGTGGTATCTTCTGCTCTCGAGTTTAACGGTTTTTAAATTATGAATACACGTTGTATACATTGTTGGTAAATTAATTGGATGTTATTAGGAGCAGCAATCGGCCGATTCATATACTTAAAGAGCACTGTACCTCAATTTTTATAACGTAAACTAATTCTCTTCTGTCGTAAAAACACTATACCTTCAACGCCGCGCTGAAACTGCTTGATAACGTAATAAACTTTTATCGTTATCGCACCTTGAAATCGCTATCTCAATATCCATACCTCAGCGGCCTAATTCACATCGCCATTAAGCTTACCCCTGAACCTCGATTTCAGGAGGCGTGCGCGGCTTGGATCTTTGCAAAAATTTCTTAATTCGGCCCGGAACGATCGCAATGCACCGGCAGTGCGCGCCAAAATTGCCCCAAGATTACGAGGAGTCGCCTGTTTCCAGGCGGTCCCTCGCTTCAAAGGTGGTCCCATTCTCTCTCTTTCTCTCTGCGGGCTTACGGCCGAACGAGCAACGAATTACGCCTTTGTTCCGCAGCTGCGCGCTCGGCTGCTATCGCGCGCGCATTTTTCGCGATTGCTTTATATCTGCGAGCTCGCGCCAGGCACTTTAATTCGCATTCTTTGCGTACTCACCTGTCGCGTAAGTCTGGGCTTTAAGTAAAGCTGCGCCAGTACCGTTGGGAAGAGTAATGGTGTGATAAGTAAATTTGCGGGAATGTATTTTATATTTATTTAAATATACTCGCATAATTTATAAAGTGTAATTCTGAGTATTTTCATAGAAATAATCAAAACTACCACGATTGATTGGGAAAAAGTATATTTACAGAGCGATTTTTTCCAAAAATTGTAAAAGAGCTTTTATTTGTCATATAATTATTTACAGATAATTTTTCAGTAAGGCATCTGAATTGACTGGAATTTCACAGCGCAGTGTCCAAAACGTGTTTAATCAATTAGAATTAGTAACGGGCAGTAAAAATTTACAAATCAACAAAAAACGCCTTGTGCAACTCGAGTTCGCTCGAGCACCGCGTTGAAAAATACATTAACTATTAATATCCCGGAAGATTTATCTTAGATAAGTAGAAGACGCACCATTTCTCACACTACTTCCATACGAGCCCGAGTGTTGTCGAATCATCAGTTAAACTTGGTGGTTTTTGGCTTTTCCAAGTGGCCTCCTCCTCCCCCACGAGTCATTTGTGGGCTTACTAAACCTTCATTTGTCAATGGGGCATTCGAGCGTCTCGACGCGCCACACGGCCGCTTAATTTTTCAAGCTTTCCAGGTCCACGCGCACGTTTGGCGCGCGCTTCTTGGGGACTCTCCGGAGTGGGTTCCAGTATTTTTGGAAGCGAGATAATTACTTGGGATGCGCGCCTCCAGTATCCGTCCCTTCGCTTCATTTGTCAGGATAAGGAGCCCGTTTTCTCGGGGGACCTTCTTTTCTTAGGGCGCGACCAGAAAACCGTGCACGTTTTCTTGGCCGCTAATGTTTGTCACGAGCAGAAATTTTTCCGGTTTGACTTTTGTCGTTGCTTACATGGACTTTCCATTTTACGGTGATTAAAATCTTTGTGCTGAAGATTGAGTTGTTTTCTAGACCACTTTGATGACAATCGAGAATCAAGAATTTTCAGTAGCTATGTTGAAAATAGCATTATTTCATTCCTTTACTACTTATTAGTAAAAATAAAATTAGTAACAAAACTTTTGTTGCAAATAAAATTAAATAAAATAGATTTGATTAAAATTGAGTCAGTTTTATTTCATTTCAATAATTTCAAGGAGGAATTTATAGATTCAAAAAGTATTACTATAGAAATAAAAGTATACACAAATAATGAAATTGTTATTATAAAATTGTTTAATAATTTAATTTTTAATTAATCTTGGAATTAAAAACATAAAAACAAAAATTATTAATTGATACAAAAAAAGATAGAACAAATTTGTCATTAATACAATTATATTGTTATAAAATGGTTATTATATCTTTTATATAAATTATATTATAAAAAATAATAAAGTTTATCTAATTTCATATTATGCAATTAGCTAAATTTTTTAGTTTTATAAATTAGTATATAGTTTTGTTAAGTATTTTTAGACTAGGAACCAGATCTAAAACATAGATAATTAAATTACTTCTTTTAAAATGTATGATTTTTCAAGTACACTTTGTACATCTGCATGTATTGTACTCTAAGTATTCTACATGTTATTGTACTCTGGTTTAACTTGTTTATTATTTCTTTGTTAGTAATTTGAAATAATTTTTAACTCGATTTTCTATTGCATATATGAAAAAAAGAATTAATAAAAAATTAATATTCAATTAATAAACAAAAAAAATTTTCCAGCTGCCGAAACCCGGGATTGAACCGGGGACATTTAGATCTTCAGTCTAACGCTCTCCCAACTGAGCTATTTCGGCTTATGAATTGAACTGCTCTTATCAGTGAAGTGTCTTCACCAGTACTACGCTCATAAGTAATTATGCTATTTTTTAATCTACATAATACATAATTTTAAATATTCACAAAACTGCCTAATTAAATAATTTAAATACACTTTTAGAAGTTTTTGTTATTTTATTGTAATATTGCAAAATTCTTAAAGTTGAACCTGATACGCTTTATAGTTAACAGGTATGACATTGAAAAAATTGAGTAGGTATTAACAAAATTTATACATTTTTGAACTCGCAAGTGCTAATTTTTTGATTTTATTGTAACAATTTTTAATAATTCAGTATAAAAATAAAAGTAAATTTTATAAAATATTTAAAAAATATAGAAAAAAATGATTACTTTATCGTATTAATATACAAGCATGTTCAACCATTAAACAGTATTCATATTTTTAGAAATATTATTATATTTTTTAATTTCATTGTGAATAAACTTGCAATATTGCAATTAGCAAATCAAATCTTAACTTTATAACAATTATAGGAAAGGTCCATAGTAAAAACAATAATTAAATAATTTTTCTACTTGAAATATATCTTGTAATAAACACTAGATTTTTTACAAAATCTCCCAAAACAAAAAAATTAAACTCGTCTACTATCATCCCATTAATTTTTTACACACAGCCTCCGACCTCCCGATCTCTCGGCATTCAATTTCAGGTACCTCTGTTTCTTTCGTAACGAAACACGCGGCGCATTTTGAAAGTCCTTTAATCCGCAGAGGTGTTGTTGAATACGCGCATTAAACTTTTGCAAAAAACCAAATGGGCAGAAATCAGAGAGCTACCGTCGGCACAGAAGGTCTATTCAAAAGCTGGAGATATCCTTCACGCCGATTTGACCCAAATGATCGCGCGACCACCTCGGAGCTGTGGCCAATCTCAAATTGTCCGCAGGATTATGACGCGCCCCGAGCGAGTGAGACAACGCTCCGACATTACTGGACCCTCTGGCTCGTTGGCGGTCTTGGATCTTGGGTGTCGGCCGAAAATTTTGCTGATTTTCACGCTAGGATACGTTGGCATTAAACGAGGACAGGCACATATCCTGCTAGTTTTTGTTAAACGGAATACTACTAATGTTTTGTTTCATGCTTTAACATAAAAATTCAAATAATTTCCTAGATATTAACAACGATTCCTACTGCTAAATATTTATTTTTTAAGTAGATTTTGTTATAGATTTCAATTATCAAATTTATTTTGTCTTGTAATTAAAAAAGGTTAAAGTTGTTTTTTAATAATAATTTTAAATTGTGATATTTCTAATTTATTTAGAGAAAATACTAATATTAAAAATTTTTTTTATCAAAGTATAAATGGTTTACTCAAAACCCAATTTAAGGAAAAAAATAAACTTTAATAATAAAATCTAAATCGATAAATTTAAATGCAGTTATACTCTACGCTTTTACAAATTATTTTTCTTTTTAGAATATTATCAATGAAAATTTTAAAATATGTTTGTGTTTATCCAGTTTTTAAAAAAAAATTATTAAATTCTTTTTAATTTTTCTAGTTTGTACCCACAACACAAAATCTTCTAAGTGAACGAAAAGTTATTAAATTGAGCACTAGAAACTAGTTATACGGAATCCTTCGGTGCGTAATCGTCATACCGGCTAAGGACATCTCGGACGAAACATAAAGATATCATCACTACATCGAGGTAAGAGCATTTAATCTTTTTGAGAAACGAATAAAGAAATTCACAAAGAAGTATATTTCTCAAAGAATATTAATCTATTAATGAAAACTTTTTCGTGCAAATCTAACAATTTGCAACATGTCAGCACACCTTCTGTTTCCAAGAATACTCCATAATTATTTTAGAAAATGTCTCAAAAGCCAAACGTGTAGCGCGTAATAAACCGCGAATGTGAAACTCTGTACACCGAGAACGAAACTTGGTCTTCCTCATAGCATGCCTAACTCTCATAGAGTCACGGAACTTTACGAGTTAACGCCCGCAGAGTGTAATAATTTGCGAGTACCGAGTACGCGTAAACCTTACTTCGATCAAGTATAAAGGCAGCCGGCGTCGCCGCTCGAGATAAGGAGCGCATCATCGTCGTTCAAAAGGGGATAATGATTGGTAATTTCGCGCGAAATTGACACGTGTGCCGTCGTGGTAGCGAAGCCTGGGAGGATGGCCAGCTCATTAATTATTCATTATAGTTTTCGATGCGTAAGCAGCGCGCCGCGCGGCATCATTACGCTTGAGCCGACACTGAGAAACGAGACTCTGCTTATCGTAAATAAGGTGGTAAGTCGCGTCCGAAAAAAATGAAATTTTTGCGCGCGAAATAAACATATTTTCGTATAATGTGCTGTCGTCGTAACTTGATCGAGGATGGGCTTCGTTTTGCATAATATGCTCGATTAATTAAAAAGATTTATACGAAATTGTAGTTTATTATATACGGACAGGATATCATGATTGAGAGTTAAATTAATTGCTCGTTAAACTAATTTACTGGATCGATATAGTGGGGAATTCTTCTAGTAAATTATTCTTGTTACGTATTTATTATAAATTGAACAATCTCTCAATATCGAATATAATTGGACTGTCAACTCGGATAATTTATCTTTATAAATCTTATAGGTGATGTCAAATGAATAATTTAAGCTTATTATTGTAACATTACAAAAAAATATTTTCAATATTATAAATTAGCCTTAGTATATTAACAAACAATTAAAACAAACCGTAACAAAAGCATCACCACACACAGTTCCTCACACCTCAAAAAACACAATCCGTTTGAAAAGGGTTGCAAAATTATAATAAAAGTCGGTTGCCGCTCTCCACGTAAAACGGAAGACGGAAGCTCGTCCGCGCGCCGTTACGCACTTCCTGAAAGTCCAAGGGTGAAGTTTCGGGGGCGCTCGCGCTCGCGGAGAGAGAGGAAGCAAAGGAGGAGACTTCGTCACCGCAGGAAGGGAAAAACGGACGCGCCGAGCGAATGTGCACAGTGGCAGCTTTGTTATCGTTGCGGAGAGGCGAGCATATAATCCAGAAATCAGATTAAACGTCGGATATCCTGCGTCGGGGGAAGAGCTGGAGCGCGTGTCTGTGTGTATGCGTACGCAGGAAACTTACAGTCATTACCACGCGGTTGTGTCGGCGACTAGTCGCGCTGCCGGAGTCGCTCCCCTCAAAGCGAGGCGCGCGCCAGTTGCATTACTGTTTACATTACATTTATTTAACGAATTTTTCTGGTTTCGGAGTAATACGTATATTTAAGCTTTCGAGACGGAGGAATTCAACGTAAGAGAATCACTAGGTTTTATGAACATGATAAACGGTTGGATCTATCAAAACTGTCTGTTATATTTAGATTTCATTTTAAATTGTCATTAAAACACGAAATCCTTGCACAAAAATTAACAAAAAGAAAAAATCAGAAACAATGGCAAAAGGATTGCGAAACTTGGTAGCAGTCACAATGCGAAGCTACTAAAGCGAAGAAGTCTGGAGGCAGCTCGTTTATACACGTGGGACATTTCACGAGACGTATGTCACACGAGGTAAATGGACACGTTACGCGTCCATTCACGTGAGCTCGCGAGCTCTCGGCTCTTTTCATAACGTCTCGTTTGCAGTGAGAAATGTGTCCCGCCTCGTTACGCGAAGACTCTGCGCTCTGTACACGCGATAACTGGCATAGAGAGGAGAGCACGCGCCCTCGTATAGCCGTTCCCAACGAGATGCTGCTACCGAGCTAACGTGCAATTTACTAGATAAGGCAGCCGTAGTCTGCTCTTTGATGTTATCCAGAAAATTGGAAATTATTTTCTTACTTTCGAAACTCCTTTTTCGCGAGGTTGGAAATCTCTGCTTTCAACTGGCAGCTTGCAGCTTTAGCTATAAAACTTTTTGCTGATTTTCAAAGTTGTTAATTTTTAATAATGTTTTACTATGTTAATGAGAATGGTATTAAAATTTTCAAATCTCTGTTTAGCTAATTATAATAAACTATGTAGGATATACTGTATAGGTTTTAATAAAGCAGCGAGTATGCATTTATCAAGCAAAGTCTTAATTAGTAGCCAGAAGCTAGCAGCGATAAAGTCATCCTGAATTAATAAAAAAGATCGATTTATCGATAATTTCCACTGCCAATTAAACCCTCTAATTGATAGAAGCGTTCCTAGATAACTAATTAATCACTAATTAACGAACCAATTAATTCCCCAAACCTTCCAATCCCCTCATTTACAATTCACCAAAAAATCCTCGAAAATCAATCACACCTTAAAAAAAAAGAACAAAATCTTCGATAAAAAACTTTTTTATTCATTTCATTAACCGCGCAGCCTGGCACGGCTCGCGCGTCGCGCGCCTCGCCTCGCCAGAGTGGGGGTAGCGGCGCGCGCTGCGCTCTCCCTCTCTTTGGAGTGGCGCGCGACTCTACACGGCACACTTTATTTCCCAGCGCATTCCGCGGCCGAGCGAGGGCTTGTTAGTCGGCGCAGCTTCGCCCTTTAAATCAAAATAGGAGATTCCCGTGGCGAGGTCCGTACCCTAATTGCGTTCACGGACGGAGCTCGATAATCGGCCTCCGGTAAGGCGTTGAGGGAAGAGTCGTTGCTGTGGAGTGTTTATAGTGGGATGGGGATGTCACGCAATTATTTGTTTCGATCGTTAACGGGGACGATTGCCGCTCGTAACCTTAATTTGATAATGATCACGTGCTGCGCTGGATTGATTTGGTCGTCTTTGGGTTTTGTACTTTCTGATCACGTTTTCCGATTGGGTCGAAAAAATTGTAACGATTATTCGAGTGATTACAATCGGGAGAAGAATTTCAAGATTATACGTTTAAATAGCGTTGTCACAACATTGGAAAACGTTAATGATATCGCAACGTTGGGGACGAAAACAGTATACGGTATCGGAAGGTCAGCGTCCCACGAAGTCATAATCGGATTGTGTATATATAAAGCCGTAGTCTGCCCATGACACGTTCACATGACCCTTTTTCGCGCGCCGTCACAGTTCTCATGAAACTCAACACTGCGCACGGACGTGCGAAGTGCGTGTGTATACGTGAGCGACAATGAGAGACGTGTCGTCACGATACTTCCGGTGGATAGATAGACCCGACGTGAATTGCGCCGTATATCGCGCTCGTGTGTATCTAAAGAAATGGTGATAAGAAAAATTCACGATTATTTATTTTAATCTTTAGCTGAGAAACAGTTATAAATATTTAGAAATTCTATATTTTAAAGAACGTTTTAAAAAAGTCACTACTTTATCAATCCTTCATTTCCGGTGCGAAACAATCATAGGATACCTCCCAGCCACTCAACTTCCAGTCTCGCCTCATTATCATAAAAAACCTTACCGCGAATTCCGGCGGCGCGCATAAAACGCGAAGAATGAAATAGAAACCTGCTTCCCGGGACGGTAGCACGTTTTTCTTCAAAAGCGCTGTACTCTTTTTCCGCTAGGCGCGCGTTTATACCCGGGCGACACGTGAGCTTCATTCATAAATTCCGATGGACGTGACACGATTTACGATGAAAACAGAACGCGCCTAGACTACCACGTGCGCGCGCCCGTGTGCCGCGCGCGCGGCAATCAGCGAATTCCGCGCCGATCTCGTGCGATCGTCGCGCATTTGAAATTCGAAGCCCCCGACCATGCCTAACGTTCGGCGCGACGTTGACGCAGTATTTATCGTTTAAAAAAATGAGAACGGTTCGAGACGCTTCCTCGACTTATTTTTTTTTTGGTAAGCGATATACGCGCGCGGATTGGAGTTTTGAAGCAAGTGCGAGAGAGCGTCGAGGAGGTTTTAGGTTACGACAAGTCACGTTATGCTGTGCGAGTAGACCGGAAACTAGAGGCGCGCGTATACGTGCATCGGCGCGCGAAGCGCCGCAACTGGGTCACTCGCGGTGCGATTGCGATTTTGGCGCGCTGGCTTTATGTGTCGGGTTGTGAGGAGCGGAGTCGTGGCGTTAGATATTGAATTGCGGATTGGGTGAATAGAATAGTACTGGGATTGTTCTGGTAGTGCATTGATTTTAAAATATTGCTGTTTTACGGTTTTCTTCAGATTTTGTTTTTATATTTTTAAAAGTAACAGCCTTTACATAGTAGTTCGAATATTTTTCACGCTCTTTCCGGAAAAATGTAAGCATGAATGTTTAT
This sequence comes from Eupelmus azureus, assembly GCA_030522685.1. NCBI lineage: Eukaryota > Metazoa > Arthropoda > Insecta > Hymenoptera > Eupelmidae > Eupelmus > Eupelmus azureus. The sequence goes on along the minus strand of JAPYZA010003829.1, from coordinate 20,039 downwards.
ACTAGGCTGATTCATTTTTATCAACGGTATAAACTCATTTAATCCGTTTATTCCAAATTTAAAACATCGCATTACAAACAAAAACAATTAAAGTACAGCGTGAATAATACTTCTTGTTAACCGCACAATCACAGGGAAAATTCCCAGCGCTAACCGAGCAGCATCGCCGAAGTAATTAAGGCACGCAATAAAAGCAGATCTCTCTCTCTCGCTCGCCTCAATTGTCATAAAAGTGCGAAAAAAGTAGCTCTCCCGGTTTCAACACTGTATCCCATAAAACAAATCTCCTCCCTCTATCGGCCGATTAATTGTTATTGCTCAACGCTCTCACATACGCGCAAACAGCCAGTGTCCCAGACATCCGCGTCTACAGACTAACCCGCTCTCGAGTCAAGGAAATCGCTGATGCCTGTTTACGATCGGCTGCGCGCGTGCTGCGACGTCGAAAAAAGGAAAGAGAATATCTCTTGGCTTGCATATATATACACACGCGCGAGCGCGCGCAGTGGAAATTAACAGCGCGCGAAAACGCATCTCTCAGTCAACACGCGCGCGCACTCCAAAGTCCGCGGTGGTGTCACGTGCGCCAGCGAGTGAGCTAGCGTCGCGCGCTCGGCGGGAAACTCGCGCCAAGAGAGAAAGCGTATATATATATGCGCGCCTTATCGCCGGCTTATCGCGCATATAATTACCCCCTGCCAGCGACGTGCCGCGGCTGACGCAAGAGGTCGCCGAGAGAAAGAGATGGCTTCTTTCGATGAGGATGTGTGGTGAGTTATGGCTACTGATTCGTTTTGCCCGCTGGTATCTTGAGTGTCGCGTACGGAAAGAGTTTGTGTATTACGAAAAGCGAGAAAGGGAGCTGGGATGAGGGAAAATGAGAGGAGAGGAGATGTGGATGAGATGCGGGAGAGCGAGGGAGAGAGCTGCTTTTATAACGGAGCGTGAAGCTGGCACTTTCGCGCGAAGCGGAAAATTTTGCCGGGAGATAGTTTGTAGGTTGCTGCTGATAAGAGATCGGTTATGGAATAGTTTATATTTATCAGTGGATTGTTATTTATGTAGCGTGTATTTTATAAAATTAAAGTAAGAGTTTGTTTGTTTATCGAGAAAGTATGAAAATGCACTTGCTCTCTTCTTTGATGACAGAAAAAACCATAATTATAAAGTGCAAGCATACAAGATAATCTCGTGCGATGTGTGATAAGTCTGGAAGTTATCCATACGTTAATAAAATGCCATTACTACAACGACAGTCCCCAACCAAGATAAACATTTTTTTCTTGTATCCGGCACTCCTCGGGTTTGGGCCTCACACATGAATCATGATAAGCGGCTATATATATTTTTGTATTTACTGTAACCTTAAACAACCAAAACGTTCTGATTGCAGTGCATCTTCAGATTTGAAAACGATAGTATAACCAAATAAATGAACCAAAACTAAAAATTCTTTATTTAGCATCAACATTTTCTGATTAGTACACTCAGTTGCACAACAAAATTGAAAATACCGTACTAATTGAGTTGCAAGACTTGTCGCGTAAACATAACTGCCACGCGGAGATTAGCGTAATTATCCATGCTAATGCTATAATGGAGCACGCTGAAACAAGTTGATCTACCGCGCGATAAAAAAGAATTGAAAAACTTGGCTATCTTATCACGTGCAAGTGTAGCAAACTCCATTGTTTTGACTCTGAAAATAGAGTCGAAGGTCTAAACTCTGTTTAGCGCAACGAGCGTTTTCTACGAGCTTGCACATTCCTGATGTGAGAAACGTTAAACGCTCAAACGTATTATTTACAAACGCGCTTGAAAAGAAAAATATAATCTGCCGATTATTAATGCACTCGTGCGATGAATTATGTAGCTGGAGATAAATTCCTAAGATAACGCGGTACAAACAGCGTCGGGAAATACATAAAAAAATCTTAAGAATGACAAAAGTTGTTATTATTACTACTTAATCCCAGATTTAGAATATAAAGCCTGTTTTCAAAAAACACGAATGCCCGCTTCTAAAATTTGTTTAATTCAACATCACACTCGGCAAAAAAGAACCACGCACGTTCGCACCTTCCTCAGCGAAGTCCTTCGCTCATCTTTTTTTTCCCCCTGTCGATAAGATACAAACATCGCGGACGGTCAATTTACATCGACGAGCGTTGCTGGGATCGTTAACAGCCGAAAACGCAGCCAGGTAAAATCAGCTCAGTCCGATCACGCGTACATACGCGTGTACGTGCAGTGTAAAGCTCGTGCTTGTTTTCCCTTTTCGCCAGTCGCTGGCGAGAGAGAGAAAGAGAAAAAGAGATAGCAGTTTGCGCGCGTCATTATTGCAGGCGGCGGCTAGAGTTTGCTGTCGAGTTAGCGGGCTCCTTCTCGCGCTTGGAATGCTAATGAGACGCGGGCAAACAAATCCGAAATTAGAGGCGAGGCTCTAAATGCGCGCGAGGCCCGGTTTAAGCGAGCTGGACGAGGCTATAGGCTAGACTTTTACTTCAAGCGCGAGAGCTCGTATATGATACTTTATACGTGCGCTCCTTATCTCCCGCTTTGCTTCTGTGAAAAATAGCAGTTTACTCGATGATTGAATTTAAATTTTTCTCCAGCTTCAAAGCAGGTATATATTGACATAATCGAAAGGCTCCGCACTCGTCGACGTAATACCGAGCGGCTGTGTCCGGCAAGTCGAGCGTTAAGAACGGCATGTTGCACAAGCTATTAGAGAGCGATCCCTAAACGTCTCTCATCCGCGCTGTAATCTCCTCGGAACAGCCTCCGCGCTCGCCTCTATATATACACGCAGCGATCGCTCGATCCGTCCGATTACACGGCTTCGAGGACGAAAAGAGAGCAGGACGAACTTTCTCGACTGATAACAGACACGAAATCCATTACTTAAGCGTCCTCGTCGTCGGCGTCGATGTTTTGCGCCGGCCGATCTCGTGTATATACATTCTCATCGGTGCGGAGGGCCACACACGGCGCGCGTCATCTCGTAACCCGGCGCTTGAGCGTGTGAGAACAGCGGAGATGCTGCTGGCTTGTCGCGTCCCTTTTCATCGCGCGCGGTGACTCGCGCAAAATTATCCGCGTCACTCGCGCCTGTCGGATGGGATAGTCGGAGAGAGCCAGCCGAGAGGAGTCGCGGAAAAACGATGCTGTGATGAGTTGAGGATGTGTTGAAGTTTCTGCGTGAGAACTAGGCGCTTTGGTTTATGAGATTTTTGTGGGTTGGTTTTTTAATGCAGGGTGCGTGGATGTGATATTGTGTTTTGGGTGGATTGAAATAAGAAGAGATTTTGGAGAAAAATAAGGGTGGGCTGATTGGTGAGGCGTGGAAAATAGAGTCTTGATGAGCCGAGTCGTTTTTTCACAGTGGGTCTTAATTATGAATAACCTGCTGTACGCGTAACGAAATTTCAACGGAGTAATGCTGGCGAGCCTTTATAAGCTCATTACTCGTAAATGACACGCGCGAAACCGAGATTCAAGGTATTCTTCTCACTTAATTTAGCCGTGCTCCGGCACTGATAAATTACGTTCATACGTTACAAAAAATTAAATTACGATGATACCGGATGAATAATTTCTGTTTAACCGCGTAAAGGGACGCATATTTCACAAATTACCACGCAGATTCAAGAACACAATCAATCATAAAAATAAATTAACGTTACAAAACTATTTTTCCAACTATCACCAAAGCATCTCACACAAGCTAATTTTTAAAAATTCGACGCATCAGCTAGATCCGAAATATACCGTCAATGCACGTGTGCGAAGAACATCACTCCGCTGCTGGATTTAACGAGCGGCTTGTGTGCTGCTATATACCGCTGCGGTCTTCACTTTCAGCGCGTTGACGCGATCGACGAGTCTGATCCGAATTTACGGCGCTACAGTCATGAGTATCGCGGAGATACGAGCAAGCTTTCAGGAGACTTTTCGACGAAATTTTAGTGGCGGACTTTAATGGCCGGTGACGGTGGCTCCATCAATGTCTTGCAATTAAGTTAATACTGAATTACGTGATTTTTTAAGGCGCGCGTTAAAATATTATGGTTTAGGGCTGCGTGAGGCACAGTTTCTTTTTACGCGGAGGAGAAAGGTTTATGCTGTTTTCAAGTTATAAGTGTAAAAAATTCCTGAAAATAAGAGATTGACGTGAATTACAAAAACATTATAATAAAATAAAAAGTATATTTTCAAAACATGTATCATCTCTTCCGTCACATAACGCACTCGCCTCACAAAAACCCTCACCCAAACTAAAAAAAACGTCCCCGCAACTCTTCATATACGGAAACAGAACATCCAAAACACAACACGCCGCATCCGTACAAACAAAGAACAAACAAAAAAAAAAAAAGACAACTCGACACACAGAGCACGATCCGCATATAAGAAGGGCCCCCGCTGGATATAATGAGGAGGGGTGCACCTCGTAAGAATGCTACCAGACGCGTTTTCGCTTAGCGGCGGACGCGCGTTAAACTGCAGGCAGCAGCTGCTGCAACGGCGGCGCCCGCGAATCCAGATTGTTTCTCGCGAGTACGTGTATGTACGCATTTATTTCTGCCTCCCTCCCTCTCTTTTCTCGTCGGGCGGACCTGTTTCGGCGGATGATTCGGATCTCTCGAAGAGACTGGCGCGAGGAGAGAGCTCGCTATCTTTGTGGAGCTGTCGGTGCGGGGATAAGTTTGAAAGTATTGCGGGGGAGGTGCTTGTAGGAGATCGCCGGGAGATGATTATCGCGGGGGAGAGATCAGTGAGCTTCGATTCGGATTTGAGTTATTGGGCGCTTTGAACGTTCCGACTTTTCGTTTTTTAACCGCTGCTGCTTGTCGGTTAGATAAGTGTAGGGTGTGATAAAGGTATGAGATCTCTTTAAGCTACAGTGTATAATACGTGTATAGTTTTTCAATAACTTACTCTCTAAATTTTAAATAGTGAGGATTCCACTAATTACTCTTAAGTGGAGCAATCTCAACTAACAAATAGTGAAAATTCCGCTACTTTATCCTAAGTAAGAAAATAGTGGAATTCCCACTATTTAAAATTTTCAGAGTAAGTAAACGGATTCATTAGCGGATTTTTAAAAATATTACGTCACGAAATATTTAAGACACGGGAGAAAGAACATTCTCTTAAGGACTTCCATACAAAATCACATAATAACATGCAAAACTTACCACAATCACAAATTCGCAAGTGTTAAATATATTCCAAAAAGCAAACGAGCCAAAGCTCTCCGCAAGCCTCGAGCAAAACCTCCTTCCCTCCTCTCTCCCTCACAATAACCATCAACAACAAGCCTTACATATATTCGCAAACTGCCGCGCTTGTACCCCTACATACAGCAGCGTGCCCGCGCACAATATTAATGCAACGAGCGTCTCGAAAGGCGCATTACGGCATGCGCCGCTACCGTGTCTGAATTTCATTATCGCGCTCTCGCGCATGCGACACGGCACTGCCAATATGCATACACGCGCTCGCGCCGCGAATGCGAAACAATAACGCCGTATATATGCAGCGGCAGCGGCGACTCTCTTTCTCGGAGCTTGATAAAAAAAAAGGCGCGCTTTATATTTCCTGTGCGAGAGCGACGCCTTTTCTCGGTGCTACAGATGTGCGTGCGCTATAAGAGCTGGCTGAAGTGTAAACGGGATGCTTTTCTTTTTGCGGGGTTATGCGGTTTGCTTTTTTCAGGATTTCAATCTGGGGGACACGTGTTTGAATGTAGTTGGGGATTTAACGCTGTATTAAGCGGACACGCGGAAACACTTGTTAAGATGCTCCGCTGGGATTTATTTTAAGAGGCTGCGATGGAATTTGAAGAGATACGCTTGCTACTTATGCGAAACATGTGTTGCGCGTTTATTGAAGACGCGAAGACAGTAATGACATTGAAGTCACTGCTAATGAGAGCAGGGAACGATTAAATCTCTTAACTTTTTTCATTTTCAAAAAGAAAAAACCAACCACTCTGGACTTTGATACCTCAATCGCTCAAAAACTATGCTAAACCTAAACATAAACAGCCAGCCGATTAAAAACACTCGCAACAACAGAAATCGCTGCAGCAGTAAACAAATCCGCGCTAATCGAGCGTTGCGCAAGCACGGAGAAAAAAAAGCGCTCCACTCGGCGATAAAACGAGCAATGAAAAGCCGACGGCGGCGCTAACAAGCGAGGCGCGATGACGCGAGAGAGAGAAAGAGCTCGCAGAAGCGAGACTTTCAGCGCGGCGGGCGAGCTTGATAATACGTCTATCATCTGGTGTCGTGAGTCTCACGCCGAGCTCTGTAATCAGCGATCCTGACGCCGCTGACGGGCAGATATAGAAACGAGATGGAAGGAGCGAGATTTCAGGTCGCGAGGTCAGCCGTGCGAGGGGAGTTGATCGGAGCCTGGGGAGAGCGTGATTAAGACTGATGGGAGGAAAATTTTTCTTTGGTTTTTTTGATTTGGGGTTTGGGTTATTGGTTTAGGGGAATGCGGTTTTATTGATTTTTTAATTCTGATGTAAAAATAAGTAAAGATTTTGGCTATAAATTTTGTAAATAATTTGCGTTTGGTGGTAATAAGATATTTTATAAAAATTAATCGCCTTTTTTCCATTTTAACAGTAAGGACCGTTTAGCTAATTTAAAATCGAAATAAAATATTTTTAACAATTCGACATCTCGTATAAACATTTTACAACCAGTTCAGCATAAAAATACATTTATTTGCCACTATAAATCTCAAACTCAAACCCAACCCAACTCTCCGCACTTCATTTTACATCTCATTACTCACGCCGACACATAAACAACAAAAACAACAGCAACATCCCCGATAAACAATTCAATCATAAACATCATCACTCCTCCTCGACTGCAATCTCATCGTTTAAACAAAATACATTTTATTCCCCCCTGCACTCTCGGTCCGCCGCGCAACCGGACAATTGGAGCGGACGATCGATAAGAGCGATCGATCTTGGCCGCAATTTATTACGGCTCTTTTCGCACTGAGCGAGACTGGAAAAAGAGGGAGGCGTCGCGCGCTGCTGATACCTTATCTCTCTCTTGCTGTGCAAGAGTGAGACACTGCGCTGGACCCGTTTGCCGTAGGCCGCTTCGATACCGCTCGGCGATAAGGCTCGTTTTAATATCTGATGAGCATGCAAAAACAAAGCGGTTATCTCCCGCTATTTTTGTCGCTTTTCCGTGCCAGACAGATCGTGTGTTCGCTGCTGCGGTTGTCGGGAAAATTCTTCATTTTGAATTCTCACGTGCGAGTCCTGGATTTATTAGCTGGAGCTCTTATCTCGGGATTTTCAGTAATTAAGGTATCGCGATGACCGGCGACCGAGCTGCAGGAACTGCGCAGCGTGTACGCGATGATAGCAGTCAGATTTGAAAAACAAATGGACGCCGCCGGTGGAAAAAGTCGCGCGTACCGGTTCGACTCGTAAGCAGTCCCACCGTATTATTCAGCTGTGTGTCAATCCTCGAACGCGGCCGCGTAAACTAGCTCACTCTAACGTAATGAATGAACTGGATCGGGAATAGTTCCGCGAAATCGGATGCTCGCTCCCCGGTAATTAGCAAATCCAATTCCGAGAAGCGCGTAATGAGACGAAATTATTTGGTCGTTTGTCACTCGCGTTGATACGGCCGTAAAGCCGGGGAATAAACTCGGCAACGATTTCGTTGATTTTTACGATGATTTACAAGCGGTTATTGCTCCCCCCATAAAAAGCCAGCGCGCGAGAAATCGAAAACCACAGCGTCTCTCAATTACAGCAGCACGAATTTGAATCGCACTCCGCGCGCGCATAAACTCGCGAACAATCAAAGCTGCAGACTGCAGGCTCGATCCGAGCCGTAAAAGCCAGCAGCCCTCGGAGCGACGCATTACCGGCTCTCATTTCTGCATCGCGATTCGGACTTCATACACGTGCGCAGGCGTCAAGCGGAGGCGAGTAAGTAAGTGCATCGGTAGCGCAAATCGAGAGTTGACTTTAACGAGGCCGCGCTGCGTATAAGCAGCCCCGGACAAGCGGCATCGACCTCGGGGTAAAGAGCGATAAATTAAGGGGGCTTATCGGGCTGGATCGTTTCAAGCGCGGAGCTGGCTGTATATGCAGATATACGCGGACTCTTGGACCCGCGAGGGCTTTTGTGAGGATGGCTGGTTGAAATAAAAAAGGGATGCGCTGGGCCCTTTATGCCGGCTTATTTACGAGAGCGTAAAAGCCAGTGTTCGGTTTCTCGCTTTCTTTCTAGCAGTGCCGAACCTGCTCGTATGGACGTTCTGAAGCCTGCGTGCTCTTAGTGGTGCATTTGCTGAATTTGGAAAACGCAATTATAAAATTACTTCGGAAGGCTAATTTATTAAACGCAGTTTCAAAGCATTCTAGCAGTAAACAAATCCGATACTTACAGATCACACACTTACGAAACCCACCACTTAATGCCAGCTTTTATTTTCCGCGCGCTCACCTCCGCGGGAGTATATGGAATTGACAGGGGAAATAAAAAGCCCGTCAGGAAATACCCTCGTTACCTTTAATGATCTCCGGCTTGAATGAGAGCAGCGGCTACGTCGTCGCGCGGGTATAACGAAATCACCCCAAACGACTTTTCGGTTAATATGATCGCGCGACTTTCACTTGTCCGGAGTGCTTTGTTAGTGCGGCCGAGTTGCCACACACGACGCGTTATTGACGTAGAAGAGTAATAATAATGAGCCTTTTTATGGGAATTTGGGTAAATATGAAAGGACGGAGGTGTACTTAACGTGGGGGTATAATCGTGAATATGAGAATTAAGGTAATCTTGATATTTAAAGTAAAAGTATGTTTAATTTTAAAAAATCGAAACTTTTCATTGATATTTCTAATGTAGTTGTCTACATTTCTCGGCGATAAATCAACCAAGCAAACTTTTCACAGAAAACTTGTACATTTTCGCAGTACCGTATCACCCGTAAAAAGCAGCCAACTCTCGTCAATTAACCCAGCCGCGACTATACTAGTCTGAACCTCGCGCTTCCTGTTCTCCTAAAGAGTCTCGCTCAATTTATAAATTAGATTTAGAAGGCACTTCTTGTCACTCCGCGCTCGCTCGTCCCATCAATTAGCGGATTCTTCGGAAGGCGTCGCCTCATCCAGAGCCGCCAGTCTAACGTTAGATCGGAAAAAAGCTGGATCTCGCGCGCGGTTGGGAAAAAGCCGCCGAGACACAGAGACCTACATCTCGCAAACTGCGCGGCTAGCTTTTCGCAGAAAAGCCGTAAAGCATAAGTGAAGCGCGCAGATTTATGCGCGCCTGTAAAAGCCGAAAACGGCCTTGCTACGACGTGTGTATACGTGTGCGTGCGCGCGCGAGAGGCCGAAGACGTCTATAAAGACGAGCATTAGTGCCGAAGGGTTCGCGCGCGAGCACGCGGCTTGGGGTACTTACAGATAGTTACCGGCGGCATCGTAAATTATTGCATGCGCCTCCAAAAGTTTTAGTGCCACTCTTTCCTCCTCCTCTGATGGCTGCGAGTGGGTTAGCGCGCGCGACTGGGCACGTGCAGCGCGCGCCTCGCTTCGGGATGTTTTCTTACTGAGGCGCTGGGGTATTCTAATGAAGCGGTGGCCCTCGCTGTAAAAAAGAGCTTCTTTAATGTCTGCGGCGAAAATAGTATGGTAAAAGTATAACGGCCGGCGGATTCTCCCTATCATTAATATACTATATAAACAAAAATCTAGCAATACATTCATCTCCCGAACGTCTCGAGTACTTTCTCAACTCTCGAGCAGCGCTGAAAAAATTCAATTCTGTCAGAGCGCGAGGAGCGACCTATCTCCTGCATATCGATTAAGTCTCGTCGATCCAATCCAGTCAAACGATCCGGGCGCGTTCGGCTCGTCGATTTCGCACACGTATACACCCTCCGAGCCTCTCTTCCGCCTGTACCTCTCGCTTGCGCGCGGCGTGCTTCATTCCAGCTTATCTCGCGGCGTCGTGTTATTTAAATTACAGTCGCGTACGCGCGCGCGCAGCCAGCCAGGCGCGTATCTTCGCGCACGCACACGAGGTCCCGTCGTCGAATTGAATTTAATTTCGCCTCCGCGGACTTTTTCCCTTTCTGCCGCACGGCCTGAAGAAAGGAAAGAGCGCGCAATTAATAAAATAATTAGCCGGGGCGCGAGTACACTTCACCCACGCGGCCGGCTGTATACGCCAGGCATAACTCGCCTGCGCGAATACGCGTTGGGTTTCTAGAAAGCACGTTTGCGCTGATGTGTATATGTGTGTGTGTGTACAGGATAGAACGTGGTGTTGTGAGAGAAGCACAGCTCTCGAGCGATGAGTGCTGCGGAGGTGGAAGAATGTTAATGAAGGCTCGGCCGCTGCGCTGGGGCAGGGAAAAAAGGAAGGGAGGAAAGCGTTTTGCGCAGCGGCTTCTTCTCCCGCAAAGTGTATACATCACGTTATTTCACGCGAATTTAATTTCACGCGGATTTTTAATCGCTCGATGTGCTCGGAAAAAGTTTTAATTTCAGATTAAACGTTGTCCTCGTGACTGACATTATCTTAACCTTTTACTTTTTAGCCTTGTGCAGTATACACATGCACCGATAAAAAAATATCACGTTATACTGAAACCGCACCCCACGCATCCCACTATCAAAAGCAAACAAAACGCTTCTAAATCAAAGCCCCCGCAAAAGAAAATCCAAAAAAGTCTCAACTCAATCAGAAAGCTTCCTCTCTCCCTAGGCAACCTTGCAATCTCCGGCCACAAGGAAGTGTAGCAGCCACCGCCCCGCGCTCGCTCCGATGGCAATCAGGCGTCGCGTGCGGAGTAAATACCCCGCGATCGAACTAATTGCGAGAGCAGCCGCGAGTTCCCACGCAATTGCCGGAGAGACGTCGAAGAGCCCGAGCTCGACCTTGACGTCGCGGAACGCAGAGCTAACCCCCCGGAGCAGCCAAGTGGAAAGCCGAGCACGCTCGAGTCGAGCTCTTTGTGAGAGAGCCAAGTGAGAATTAGATGATAATTGCTGAGCAAGCTTTGTTGGCGTCGAGTGGAAAGTGAACTTTGAAGCTCGGGCTGGGATGGAGGTGTTTGTAGAGTGGAAGCTTGGATGGTAAATAGTGGTTTTCGTGTGTTACGAGGTTTATTCGAGATTTTTAAAATAATGTAGATTGAGTTTTTTGAAAGTAATATTCTCAAGTAAGGACACATGAAAAACAATCGTAAGCGGTACTTTACTGGATCGCTTTAAACGGAATAAAGACCGTTCCGCAAACGAAAATACGGTATTAAACCCACCTCATGAGCTTTCAAGTAGAATTAACATTTTTTCGCGAATAATAAACTACAGTGTATACCGACCACCACTTACAAACCCGAATACTAAGAAACTCGGCGATACTTTCACCCAGCACAAAAGCCCCCCGCTCTTATAATCTCGAATTAAAAGCCCCGTCCAGCATAATCCCCTAATAATCACAAATTGAAAGCGCGCATTCTCAAAAAGCCAGACAGAAGGCAGCATATATAAAATAATCCCGCAGCACGGCGCGTCGTCGCGATCGTGAACAAAAGATCTCCAGGGGGAGTGGGAGGAGGTGAAGCTCCAGCTTAAAGAAATATCGGTGCGCTGGTGGTAGGTACGCGGGCGCAAGAAGGCGAGGCTGCCTCCTCCCCATTATCAGCGATGCGATCGGCTTTGGCACTGTGTACGCGGCCGATAGCATCATTAAGCCACCTCTCCGCACGGCTGCTGCTCTGCGGCGTAAGATCTTGTTACGCGATATCCCGCTCTTACTCTCTCTCTCCCTCGCGCGCGAGCTCAGCTTCTTCTTCGTTGTTTTTTGCTCCTCTCCTCTCTCTCTCTCTCTCTCTCGCACAATGCTCGCTAATTAAAGGAACGCGCGGGGACGGCAGCGCCACTGTCGCGACCGCGATGCGCCCGCGCGATTACTTTGTTTTCGAGAGAGCTGCCCGAGAGCCAGCAGCGGCGGGGTTCCAAATTAATTGGAGCCCCGAAATGGCCTGTATGCGTATGTATAGGAGGCGGATGAGTAGCGGGGGTCCGGTGAGAGCGGTTTAATCAGTCCGAAGTTTTGTAGCTGCTCCCCTTTTTCGAAAAAAAGGAGCCGAGTTCGGAGCTGCGCTGGACTTCTCGGGCGGAGATAAGAAGTAGGTGCCCCGGAGTTCGGGACCATTTTTCTTCGGGAGACACTGCGCACTGGGCTACTTCGCCGGGGCTTGTAGCCGGGCCGGGCGAAGCTTCACTTTTCTTATGATTTATAATGCTTCGCGGGCTTATTTATTATGAGGGGATATTGAGATCTTGTTCGAAATTTTTGGAACGGTATGCGGTGCTTGGAAAAATAATTTTTTGATTGTGTTACAAGGCCTCTCGAAGAATTGCGTTGATGTAAAGATAAAGTTGTATCTATAGTTATTTTTTCCTATAAAATTTTTTGTAAACATTTTATTGGCGCTTGCACAATCGATAGTATCATCTAAAGTATTATTATCATGACCGGAGAAACAAAACTTCTCGTAATTAATGAACCACGATTCCTGTCAGAGATCGTCGATTATAAAAATCATCTCCAAGCAAAAACCAATCGAACAGCAATTATCTAAGCCTCTAGTCAACCCAAGCATCTACGGACGCATCGTTACTCAATCCAGCAATAAATAATTTCCAAACGGCAAAAAACCGAAGCCTCCTCAAGAACACACCTCTTAAAACGAATCTCAAAAGCTAAACGCCTTAAAAATATCCAAAGCCAAAAACGAGCGCGCTCGCTTCATTAGAAACGCATAACAGACGAGCGTTCGCGTTCCTCGCTAAAACCTCTTTTCAAACAGCATAACCACAAGGTTCTCGCTCCCCGCAAAAAGGAGAGCGGGATGCATCGTCGCGAGAAAAAGGCAGCAGCGGCCGGGCGCACTCCTTGAAATTTATGGAAGCGTAATTCGCCTTAAAGCCGGATAATTATAAAAATCTCGGCCGAAAGGCAACCGCCGGGCAAATAATTGAAGATCGAGGCGCGCGCGCGCGCTCACGCTTTTTCCGAACGCAAGCAGCGAGCAGCCACGCCTGGAACCGTGCGATGCCGACTATACACTGTGCGAGCGCAAAAAGTTGACTCTCTCTCGGCCGACGGTTATCTCGAGAGCTTAAGCTGTACGGAGGCCGGACAGAAGAAGTTTTGTGGACGATGACGCCGATTTTCTGCGCGGATAGATGGGTGGTTCCGCGTTAAGCGGTTTGAAAAATTAAAATTTTTTCCACCGCTCGCTGAAGTGTTTAGTTCTAAGAAGTTGATTTAGTTATGACAGCTGAGAGTTACCCACTCGTCGAGTTTTAATTGCCAAACTGTATACGTTTTTTCGAAGCTCTCCGCCTGCCTTTATCCAGCCCGACGAAACTACTTTTTTTTCATTAAAACGGTCCAATCTCGCCTATCCTTTCAGCAAACATTCCATTCAACGCTATACCACTTTTTGACTCGGAACAATCCACCCAGCTATCCGCAGAAAAAGGCGCGCGAGCCGTTACGGCGGCGGGCAATTAGGTGATCAGAAAACGGCGCGTTTCGTTTTCCACTCGTCGACGCGGAAACTCGAGCGGTCGCGCTTGTCGTGAGAATGTTTTCATTTGGCTGTTGCGAGCTCGCGGCGCGTTAAGCGTCCATCGAAGCCCCGACAAATGGCTCGAGCAGCGCGTGCCTTCTGTGGATTGCCGCAGCTGCGGATTGTTAATTTCAGTGCCGGCAGTCCCGATCGCGCGGAATTCTCGTAAATTTTCAAGCGCGAAATAGGGGAATAATGGCGGCAGCTCGTGACGGAGTTATGGCGCTGATTTCTTTATTTTACTGCGCGGTTGCGCAATTTTCAGGCCTGTATATGGAAGATAATGAAAGTATCCGTTCTTAATAGAATATAAATCTTTGCCGGGAAATAATTGAAAAGAAAACTATTTTTTATTAACTTTTTTATCACGGAGTAAAAAATATTCTACAACCATACAGAAGATCCGTGAGGCGAGTTTTTAAGGAGAAAATATCGACTAAATAATTTAATATCTCTTTCGTATATATATTATGCATTAGTCATATTGAATCCATTGTATTGTAAAAAGGGAAAAAATCCGTATACTTGAATTAAAATCCTCTCTTCGAAGGCAGCCTTAAATCATCATAAATTTATGACCGCAGAACAGACAATGAATTCAAGTACGGTATCTTTCACATATAAAAGGCTTTATATTCTCGCAAACTTGTAAGGCCCTCTTTGTCTCGGCATTATAAAAACTGATTTATACACCCGCGGTGGCTTCGCGCGCTCCGAGTATAGAAATAAAACTCTCCTGCCTCGTCTCTCGAAATTAAAAATTGATTTATTCATTGTAAAACTCGCCTGCATAAGTATGAACTCATCCCAGACTTGATTGATTCAGAAATAATCGAAGCCCGTAAATCCCGATCGAAAAGCGGGAAACATTCACAACAACATACACACACTCGCACTCGGCCAAGCGCTGGTAAATACATAAAGAAGCGTACAATAAATACGTCGGACAGTCGACAGGTGTAGTGCGATTATATTTCGAAATCAGCGTCGATGTTGGCGCTTGGCTTGAAAAACAGGTGTCCCAATCGGATATTCATCGGCTTTAACGATGCTACCGTGATTTAACGCGCCCGAGGCGCGCCGATCGATCGATCGCGCAACTCTTTTTTAAAAGGCTATTCGCGTGCGTCATAAGCAAATCGGCGAAAGGTCATCGTTGAGAGTATTAAGCTCGCACGGTGCATAAGCCGGGATTGTATTTACCGTAACTTTAGAATGTTGGCCTTTAATAGTTTGATTGATTAATGGCTGTTTTAGTGCGAGGCTTATCGCCGAGATCATAGTTAGGTGCTTTTTGGTTACCTGTTCGTTGGGTGTATTATAGGCTCGTTTGCATGGGATTTTATAAGGTGTTCGTGGGAAATCGAAATTGCAAGGCGATTTTTGATGGACGTTTATAAAGTATCAGAATGAGAGGTTATTTTAATTTTCAGCGTTGCGTTCGATTAAATTTGAATATTGTTAGATACGATTATTCCACATTTAATTCTGTCAACATCTTAAATATTACTAACTCCAGGTAAACAAAAATCCAACTAATCAATAAACAATTATTCCTTAACCATAAATTTTCCTCTAACCCATCACCCAACCTCCTATCAAACTTTAAAAACAACACTCCCGCGCTTTCTCACCTGCTCCACCCAGCAAACAAAGCAGATTTCGATCTATCCACTCAGCAGCCTCTCTCGGTAGCCGGAGCCTCATCTAACCAAGCACATGTTAATAAATCCCGGCAGCAACAGCAGTTCCAATCGGCAATCTAATCAAGCATGATAGCCAGCCGCGCAGTTGTTCGGCGCTCCGGCTACCTGGTACAGTAGCTTTCTAAGAAAGTCCGGCGCGTGCGCGCTCGCGCGCCTCCTTGAGAAAGCAGCGCGTCGGGCTTCCGCAACTAGGGTTTCAAGCGCCGCGATCTTCTCAGGATTGACAGGATTCCTCCTTTACCTGGAATTGACGCAGGATTTTATCGGCGCGCCGCTGCTATCCCTCGGTGCTCGAATTTCAACCGAGAGCCTGGGGAAAGAGGAGAGAGAGAGAGAGCCGAGCGGCTGATTTTTTTGCGGATGATGGCTGTTTGCTGAGTGCTGAGGTTCAGATGGAATAGCGGGATTGAAGGAAGGGGGTGGTTTCGTGCTGCGGTTATTAAATAATTGCGTTGATTGGCTTTTGGTTCTGATAAAAAGGGAAACTCGAGTAACTGTATCTGTACGCTGACTTTATACTTTGACTTTATTAATTATACTTTAATCGTTTGCCGTTTCAGAAGAAATTGCAAAGGCTATGATTGTTTATTATCAACGTGCTTATAAACATATCAGACAGATGAGAAAATGTAGCTCTAAAAATACCGAAGACGCATCGCCGTATGTTTCGCTATGTTCGTAAATATCCACCGGAGAAAACGTTAGATAATCATCTCACCGGAATTAATAAGTTTTTTACTCTTTTCTTTTTTTACCTCCACGGCTGTTTTCTTATATTATCCGCCGTGTGATCGAGTAAGAAAGATGGTCGTAATAATGCGAGGGAGACGGAGCATCGTCTGAATTAGCTCATGGCAGTCTGCGAGCGGTAATAACCCTCGTAATTATCGGCGTTTTCCGCGCGATTTTTACGATCAGCAAAAAACGTAGCAGGAGTGAGAGATATAATATTGTTTCAAAAAAAGATGGGCTAAAGTTAGCCGGTTCTTTTATATCTATTTCACACGAAAAAGCATAATAAAGGAAAGTTACGAGTAATGAAATTGAACAAGATATTACTTGCATAAAACAAATGTTACAATTCCTCTACAAATTAAATTCAGAGTATTTGTTTAAAAATATATCAACCATAACTTTAAATTAAGAAACACCAACTGCGCATTACTTTCCACGTGCCCACGAGTAAACCAAGCCCAGAAACTACTTCCTCAAAGACTACAATATAGCCCCGGCCTTAATAGCCAAGCTCTCGCGCAGCGCAAGAAATTACACCAAGAGACGACAAAGCCGAGGCCTGCAGTCAAGATAATCGCAACGCGCGGTAGATAATCCCGCGCTCCGAGCACGGACGACGATCGCTCTCCTCTCCCTCTCGGACACAGCTCCTCGCACACGAACGATCTGCGAACGTCGAGCGGCCGCGCTTCGCTCGATACAATCCCGCAGCATCCAGTGCGCTTACTCTCTGTACTTAGGGTCGCAGCCGGCGGGCGCGAGCCATTGTGATCGCGTAATTGTAACCTTTTGCAACGCGATCGCTCGCTCCGGAGAACAAAACCGGATCACGGCGGCGTTCCTGCGTCGCGGGAGCAGCAGCCGAGCTGAAATGACTGACTTTTCCGATAGGATGTTGTGAGGTGGTGGCGGTGGGTTATATTTTTTTTAGTTGGCGGAGGGCGTTTTATTGTTCATGCGGGGCTAATGAAACTTTATTCCGTCAATTTGCGATGGGCCGATTTATGCGCTCTAAATTGCGGGCGATAAAGTATGAGCGCCGCTGGAGGAAATTGAATTCGCGATGGGCTAGGAGCGACATTCCGCGAATATCTGCCGACACCTGTTTGTGGATTATATAGGCTCGCTTCGAAGGCTGCTGCATTATTCCTCTCTAGATCGTGACTTTAATTCTAAATGGGAAACGTGGAGTGTCGTAAACGTCAATTAAAATTTAAAAACCTTTATTACCTCTTAGAATAAATTAAGCTCTGATGGCTCGTTCATCTAAATCATTGAAATACATCTGAGAAGGCAAAGGAGAATCCAAAGCAACGCCGCGATCGATGAGCTGCACCTTGAAATCGCGAATTTTTCCCAGCGTCAAAGCCTGATAAGTAGACACGAGAGGCGCGCGAGCGCACGGGAGAGATATATACGGCGCTCTGCCGGCGTGTCGGTTGATCCGCCTTGAACTTTGCCTCCCGACTGCGCGCGCGCGCGTTCATTAATCGGTGATCGAGGCTGCAAAAAACATCTTGGTAGCTCACCTGCATCCGCCTCGGCTCGCCTTGCGTTTATCCGCCTCGGACTTGTTTACAGGAAGGATTTCTCGTCTTTGTTCGCGCCGAGCGATTTGATAAGGTGAAAAAGTGCGTCTTGATTATCGGGAACTTGATTTTCCGGATAAAAACTAAATTTTATAGTGCAATATAAACTGTAAAAAAAACGTAGTTATAATTTATAAAAGTGAAACATTTCTAATGAAAAGAAAATTAAGATGTCAGTAAGCCCCAGGGCAAGCGCGGAATTTCGAAAGATTTTCGCTCGCCAACTGCGTAGTCGAAAGAATCGCGATACAGTTACGGCACCATCAGCACGTACTCGACAACAATACAATCATCAGCGTACGACGCGCGTACATAGAGCTGCACAGCGGCACGTGCGCACTGACACCTTGAACTCATTCTAGAATAAGCATAAATTTCGTCGTTCTCGCGGTCCTTCGATCGCACGTAGAACTCGAATTGATATATACAATACTTTTCGTATAGGCACGTGCGGGCAATGACGGAGCCGATTTTGGGAGGGGGACGCGGATCGGAGGTCGCGCGTGTTAAGTGAGCGGCTGATGCTGAGGTCGCATCTCGCGGCGCCGAGATTCATTTCCCACACTTGGCTAGCGCGCGAGGTCCGGGGGGAGCGGACGTGCGTCGCGGGTCAAGCCGCGCGCAAGTTGAGAGCGCGGCCGGCGTATGGTACGCGAGGAAATGTTACTAGAGGCTGAAACGATTTTGTGCGTTTGAATTTTGGTTTCTGGAATGATTCTTAGTTGGAGTTGTGATTTATGATGAGAGAATTTATTGAGTGGGGATGGATTTGTACTTTGCAAAGTAAATAATTATTATTATTTGAATAAAATGGAATAGAAGCATAAAAGCATGCGGCTTTATTACCAGTTGTTTAGCGCGTATAAATCGGTCCATCGCAAATTTACAGAATATTTTAGAAAAAGTATTTTTTATAATACAATAAAATTTTAATTTAATAGATAAGATAAGATTTAAGATTTAATTCAGTATCCATAAAAACTTTACATATTAAAAATAACGATCAAACAAAACGTCTAACCATGCTCTGCATTGTCTACTTAGATGATTCAAATTTCCCGCCATTGATAATGACCGACTAAAAAGTGATAATCATTAGTAATTATTAGTAATTATTAGCAATTATATGATTCGTATAAAATAGTGATACTTAAAAATCATATAGGAATAATTTACTTGTAAACAAAGTTTTAATTATTTATTTTTAGAACAACGTTTGAATGTAATGAAATCTGATAATTTCTATAATTTTTCCTTCTTAGCGCATTGTGACTGAACTTAAAATATTTATTTAAAATTTTCTTCAAACGATAGACTTTTTCAAAATAAAGGGCAATCTTGTTACTTTATCTAAATTAAAGAAGAATATTTACCTTTTGACAATTTACAATTTTTGTTCTGTAAATATAAGACAAAAATTGAAATTTCAAACTTTCTGTCGTACCAGGACTTTAATGCTACAGAATCTTGAAATTAAATATTGGAAGATACCAAGTTGAAGGTGTTTAAAGTACTGGTTTTAGTAACAAAATATTGTGTAACAGTGGAAAATATAAAAAATCTCATAAACTCTAATAAATCACAATTTTTAAAATATCTTTAAAATTCTGGACATATTTTCGATGAGTAAAAATTTCGTAAATTCAGTGAAAACCTAAAACTACATTCTCAGTACAAGTATATCCATAAGATTATAAAAATGCACATACAGTTCATAAAATTTTCTATTTTCGACCACATCACCTAAAAATCAAATCACTCAAACAAACCAAAAGAAGCAGCGACACCCCGCCTCTAGTAACAGCTCCTCTAAGCGGCTCGAGGCACGGCGCGTGCGGGACGTGATTGTGTCGCGTTCCTCTCTCTCCCCCCTCTCCCGCAGCCTCCCCCGCTCCCCCCGCGAAATCCGTCATCCTCCTCCCTCTCCTCCTCTCGGCTGCTGCCACTCTCGCCTTCCCTCCCCTCCGTATCTCGCGGCTCCTCTCGTTTTTCTCCTTCTCTCTCTCTTTCGTTCTTTGCGGCTCCTCTCGTTTTTCTCCTTCTCTCTCTCTTTCGTTCTTTCGAGCGCTCGCGCGCGTGCTCCCTTCTCTCTCTCCCACGCCGGCTCGCGACCGACAGCGCGCCGGGCGCGCGCCCGATGAAACGGACGAGCGAGCAGCGCCCGCGCGCTCCCACCGCCGCCTACTCCGGCTTCTTCTTCTTCTTCTCTTCTTCTTCTTCTATTCGTGCTTGTTCTTTTCTTTTTCTTCTTCTACTTCTTCTTCTTCTTGTAGCACGAGCGAAGGAGTGAATAGAGGGAGAACGAGGAGCGTGCTTAGGTTTTGTTGCGGCTAGGAAGGCGCGCGGGCTTGGA
>JAPYZA010003828.1:0-14419 GCA_030522685.1 Eupelmus azureus | reverse complement strand
TATTATTCTAATCTAAAAATTTATTCATGCGAATAAACTATCACAATTAAACATTTAATTCCTCTGTTTATTTTCTTAATTAGATTATGTTACGTATGTTATGCTTGAAAAAAGCTATAGAAACGCTTATAATGGACTCGATAATATTTACAATTTTACGAAAGCAGAAGTTATAAGACTGAAATTAAATGAACAATTTATAAAACAATATAAAAGAAAAAAAAAAATATTTTTAATAATAAAAACATCATTAAATTTTAAAAACATTTTATTTACAATTTTCAAAATATAATATATATTTAAATAAATCAATAATCAAATAAAATACTTAAATATTTTATAAGTATAAATACCTATAGAAGACCATTTTTTCAAATCGAAAATAACAATCAATCAACCATTATCTATTATTAGACTTTAGAAGAAAATGTTATCAACGATTTATTATCGGATTAACAAGAATTATTAAGACTACTCAATACAATTTTATAACAACATAAAACATGAAAATATAATTCATTGTTGATTTGTGAATAAAAGTGTCATCAAAGCGTTGAAACTCAGGGCAAACAAAACCGCTGATTGTACCCATAAAATGAAAAGAATAATAAAATATAAATAAATTAATAGAAAACTACTTGAAAAAATCCAGTAAGTTGTTTTAGTACAAGTTTCTCGATTCAAACTTTACTTAACTTTTAAAGAGTAAGTTGCGAGATTAGCAGCTTTTTCCAAACAAAAATTGGTAGAATGAGAAAGAGAATGAAAAGTTCAAATAGATTATTTTTGAAGGTACAATTTTTATTCAATTAAATGATATGCGTAATTTACTTAGAGTTTTCTTTAATAGTAGTACTAATCCAATCAATATAATCGGACACCTTAGTATACATAGTTGGATGGTTGACGTATCCACAAGGTGGAACAATCCAGGAAGCAATTCCCACTATTTGATTCTCGCCATTAACCTTTTGGATTAAAGCACTACCGGAGTCTCCCTAAATAAATAATAATAAATTTTTAAGAAAAGCGCTAATATTTCTGTCCTTGACTACTCACATTTTTCTTTATAACTAATAAATTAATTATTTTCATGCAAAACTAAAAATTATCCCCTCTATATTATTCAGGATGAGCAAGCGCTTATATTTAATTTTTATATTTAATTTTTCTTAAGTCAAATTTTTTTGAAATCCAGTAGAAATTTTAGATTTTTTATGACATAAAATCATTTCTTTATCCTAATCTAGAAAGAAAAATTTTTACATTTGCATAAAAATAATTTGATAATTAGTTATAACAAAAAAAAATCTTTAAATGAAGTTTATTTGAAAAAGTGAAAATAATTTATTTTATAATGTTCAAAATAAATCGAATTATTTATAATAGTATATTATGCACCAAGGGAGTAAAGTCGCATATTATTCCCGAGGGTGTTTTGCTTTCCTAGCGTAGCGAGGGCAGTAATTACCCGAGGGAATAATTGTCTTTACTCTCAAGGTGCATATAGTACTTTATTCCCACCTTAACTGTGGCCACTTATTTGCTTTTATTTTATTTCTTCAATGATTTTTATATTTATTCTAATAAAAATGCTTGCAGGGAAATAATGACTGCTAGCAGGGAAATAATGGTCGAGGAGGGAAATAATGGCCTAGGAGCGAAATAATGGCCCATTATTTCCCTCTTCGAGTTTTACGCCTTTTCAGGGAAATAAGTGGCCATTATCGTTGAAGTGGGAATAAAGCTTTTTATTTATCAGAAATATTCATTTTTGTTGCTGAAAAGTGTCTTTGAACTATATTTTATAAAATTTAAAGTAGATAATGATTTTCACTTTATTTATAATATATAAAATCGAGGAAAATGCTGCAATCAATTAATGTAATTATTATTTTACTAATGAATGCGGCATCGACAGAAGATATAAAATTTAACAAAACAAAGGATAACATCGTGTGTACTTATAAAGAAATAAAGAACTTACATAGCATCCTCCATGTCCACTGCCTACCGAGCCGGTACAGATCATAGTATCTCGAAGATGAGATATTGTGGGACTATTCTGTAAAATAGTCTCGTTGCAGACTTTGCGATCAAGAATCGGTAGCTTGACCTTCTGCATGATATAGGATGGGTCGGATGTGCTAAATTTACTACCCCAACCGGCGAGTACGACATCGCCAGCAGGCTCGGTACCTGCCTCCGGCAATTTGATCACAGCTACTCTCGAGTCGAGCTTCAACGGTGTTTTCAGCTTCACCAAAGCGATGTCAAACTCGTAACTGAATTCATTGAAAACGTATTATATTATTTTGCTGATAGACTTTTATATTATTTTTCGACGCGCGCGTTTATAATCAGTAGATATTAAAGAAGTTACATCTAAAGATTTGTATTAGTGCTAATCTCAGAAATAAGTACAATTGTATACTTACGCAGTGTACGAAGGATGTGTGTAGGTTCTTTCTACTTCAACCCGTTGCTCGAAAATCTCGGTTGCGAGTGTGTGTTTACCAGCCTTGACCACCATATCATTGAAAATGCAGTGCGCTGCAGTCAAAATCCATTTCTCGGAAATGATGTTGCCCCCGCATTTGTGCCTGTTCCCTGAGTCTGATTCTTGCAATGAGACCAAATAAGGGAATTCGCCGACTTCAGCATTTTCGCCATTAACGATTCTCTCCAGGTGTGGCAGAGCACCTACAAATAATTTACATATTTAATAATTGTTAAAATGACCTTTGTAACAAGCTTTTTTATTGTTAAAATTGTCCATACTTTTAAATTTGTCTTATACATGCATTTTTACTAAAACTTATTTTTTTGAAAATTTAAAAATATTAAACTGTTTACATATTTATTTATAATATTAATAATAAAATAAATAAATAAATTTTATGTCGCTCTAATCTCAAAATCTTAACTTTAAGATGATTTTCGTCACTCGTGGCATAAAATACTGGTGCACAAGGTGATTTTTGCCTCGTTCGACTTTTCACCCCCGCTTCTCTTGAACGAAAAACGTCTCATCACGAGGCAAATAACTACCTTCTACACCCGTACCATTATTTCATGCACTCGATCAACCCGTTATCACTTCTAGACTCTATAGACCGAATTCGATTTGACTCGGTACATGTCGACAGGTCTGAAAACGTTGATTCTCGCACGAGGGCGTATTTACCGTCCTAGCACAGCGAGGATGGTAATCGTCTGAGTCGAGAATCAATTTTCACACGTGTGTCGAACAATACTTTTTTATTCTCTGTGCGTAAAATATCAAGAATCAAAAAACCATGTAAAAGTCGTGATTTGAGGTTTATTGTAATACAATTTCTGAAATGTTTATATAAATTTTATACAAATTCAATAAAACAATAACATTGAATATAAAAAAATAAAAATTCAATAATTTTAGTGATTCCTTACCAGCGTTGGCAAATGCAAACAGAAAACTAAGAACAACTACTATTGAAGTCATTTTGAAGACTAGTAGGCTGATGGAATCATGCAACCATTATATATATATTTATGTATCGTTTGAAATCTCTCTCTATCAATTTTTACTTAAATTAATCGGAAACTCTTGTCAATAGTCTGAAATTTGATTTATCATGATTAGATCAAATCACTGAGAAAAATCGAGTACGATAAATAATAAAAATTTTTATACATTATACGCATAAAATCAACTATTCAATTTCAATAAATGAATTATGTTGTACCCTCTCTTGAAATTTGCATTTATCGCTCATTTTTCATGAATAATTATTGTTAGTTTCACCTAAACACTTCTAAAAGTATGAGTATATTAATGTAGTTCATATATGTATTTAAATACCGTAAAGTATAATCAAATGCCGGTGAAACTCTAAATCAAAATAACACTAAAAATTTATTTATGTAAACATATAGATAATTTATATAAGTTTTACAATTATATTTTTAATTATTACTCTTATATTCTTAATTAAATTAATATTATGTATAATTTTATGAAAAAGTACGATAAAAACACATATGATAAACTTAATAATTTTTTGCAGTATAATGAAAGTATGAATTACAAAACTAAACTTGAAATAACAACATAAATAGTATTAAAAAAATAAATATTTTCAGTAATAAAAAATGTAATAATATTTGAATTTACAATTTTTAGAATATAATACATATTCAAAATAAAAATAATTATATGTAAAATTCACTAATAAGAAGAAAAATTTTAATAGTTACTATATTTCTATTAGAAATTATCAAATTGTATTCTTACAGCAAACTTATAAGGATTTGATAGGAAGAAGACATATTTTTAAATTTAATGTATATCATCTAAAATTAAGTGGACAATATTTAAATAGATTCGTCTACTAAGACCAAGAAACGATTTTTGTGAGTGTATATTTAGTATACAATTACTTATTCTTAAAGCCTCAAGCAGAAATTAACAAACACTCCTAATTGCTCTTATGAAAAACACAGGAAATTATTTTTATAATAAATTAATATATCATTAACTTTTATCCCGTATCAATACATACGTACGAAACATAAAATTTATCATTCCCAAGTTGTCAATCAACTATGGATATCTAATATTACACTTTAGAAGGGAATGTTATCACTGATTTATTATTAGTAATTAATGATTATCAAGAAGATTTTTCGATAAAATTAAATATCGATGTATTACGTCAACATGCAATTCATCGTAGACATGTGAATAAAAGTCTCTCATCAAAGTGTTGATCAACCGACAAAAAGAACCGCTTACTTTAACAATAAAAGAAAGTTTTAATACACGTTATTATACTCCATCCATCTATGAAACCTAATAATGATCTTCATAAATAAAAATGAAGAGCTACAAATTAATTTTGATGACGCTAAGTCAATGATCTTTTAGCTTGATTTGTTTGTCCAATTTTTTAATATTTACATGTAACAAATTTCAAAATATGATATTTGTTTTTATAGTTGATTACGAATTGCACTGAGCGAAATTAACTTTTATCATCAGGTAAAATTTAGACATGAAATCTGATTTGAGATATTTCATTAGGGGAATCGCTAAAAAGTGTGAAAAAATCGTTTTATCGACGGAAGAAAAATAACCAGATTGCTATTAAGTTGGTAATTGCTGCAAAATCATAATTATTACATTTAATTAATATACAGCTCAGTGATATAAATCGATAACAATAATTAATTATTGTATACTTACGCTAATTTTGCTCCTGCGACACAAATATCACAGGATAATCATATGAGAAACAATGTGATTTTCACGCATGAAAATAGTCGGAACCCCCGTGGGTTTCCCATGTGACAATCACGTGAAAAATTGCGTGATTATCACGTGAATACTGAAGTGACAACTTTTAATAAAGATACCATGAAATTTTGTCTTGAATAAGATAGTTAAAATAAGAGAAAGACTATAGAAAACAAATCAGCCAAAATAGTCGCTGAAGCAGTCATTTAAAATCACTACATATTATTTCAAAATCAACATGCACATTAGAGATTATTAATACAAAATTTTATTAAATGAACTATGAAAGGTAACATTTATTTTGTTGATTCAAATGCAGACTTCAATGAACCAAGTATTTGTAAAAATTATTTATTTCATGCCGGAGTTTCGTGAGACATGAAAACTTCCTTTTCAAAGCTAAATAACCTACTGGTAAAATGGAACACGAAAAATGCTGCCTGAATAAGTGCACTAATTGAAGACCGAATTTTTAATAAAAAAAAAAAAAGAATCACTTGCACGAAATATATAGACATTACCACAATAACATTTTTGTATTTCAATATAAATTATTTTCATATTGCAGTTGGTTTTTTAAAATAAAAATTAGTTTAACGAATATAAATTTTTTACAGAGATTATTAAATACAAAATTCTGCGAAAACTTTCTCGAATATCGCATGGAATCCCATATTTTCACTAGTCTATTTTATTTCTTTAAAAATTATAAATCATTACTATTATATGTTTAAATTATTACAGTATTAGACTAATTTATTGAAAAAGTCTAGATAAAAATCAACGAAATGCAAAAATAAAATGGGAAGTTCAAGAGGATAAAAAAGATCAACTTAATGAATATATCAATACAACAAGTTTTTTTTCATTAAAGATGGTCTTCGTATAGTATCGGCTTTTCGAATTAAGCACGATAAAAATTTCTAGTTAAACGTTATTTTACACCATTTCAGTCAATATTCGTACAAATATATTTCATTTATTACGTTTTTTCATCATTTGTTCTACTAAATGTCCATTACATAAATCATTACAACGATTGTGCTCGTTTTCGCAACATTTAATTAATTTGCAAACCACTTTTATTAATGAAGAGATCTATTTGATCCGAGAAGAAATAGTTAACTCAAATAATTACTAAAATTATTCGAGCTAAATTTTAGAATATACTAATAGTGGATTCTTTACATGCAAACCGATTAAATAAAGCTGCATACAATTATTTATTATGCAAAAAATCTTGGTATTTAAATGTATTGCAATCCACAATAAAATCAAATTATACAATTACTTCATAATACATATAGTAATGTAAATAAAATTTTAACTACTATATCTCGTATTTCGACACAATAGTAAAATATATTCATCTATCCTTCTAAGGTACTTAAAATAATATAGTTTTCTTTTATATTAACAAATTAATATTTTGCATATAAAATTTCATTTGTTCCGGTTTATAATTTTTCGAAAATTATTAAGACAATATTTTTACTTATATTAATTTGACAATAATTTGTAAATATTTAAAGAGATGCCACGTCACATTTTCTTTTTACAATCGCATTTTAACTGTTGTAGTACATCTATATAGTGAGCAAACGTGACGTTAGTAGGATAACTATGTTATAAACTGTCAAATAAAAAAAAATACGCAAAAAATGTTTCTTTTTTTTGAAAATCTATCAATCAGAACAAATTTTTCATGCAAAATCCTGCAGGTTATATGCAAAAGTCAGCGAACAAATTTATCGTTATTTTCTCAATTTTTATAGTACCGAACTCTTACACATCATGTACAATTGATTAAGAGCTAATATTATTAAAATAATTCAAGTCATTTGAATCGCAGTACCGTAAGAAAGCAGTTTTGAAATTAAATACTTATAACTTTGAATAATCACACAATTATAAAACAGTAATACATTATTTTTTGATAATTTGTTACTTAGCAACTCACAGTTGTGTATAAAAAATTATAGTTACAATGATTAAATCGAACAATGATAGAGTGTTTCTCTTTCTTCGTAGTATATCGAAATATTCCATTTGGACACTTATGTGCATAAAATATGAGACGTGTTGCCGCCAAGGCCATCTTTAGAATCGACGAGGCTCTGAGCCAGGATACTCGCTGAAGGTTAGGTATGGGATGTAAAATTTTGAAATATCAACACAATCTTTGTTTTATTTCACCTTCTTATATGTTGAACCACGACAATGTATTAAGCAAGAACACTGTATCAAATTTTAGAAGGTTGTTAATTTAAATTCAGTAAAAAAGTGTAAGGCCGTTGCATTAATATATAAATAAAAAATATCTGTAAAATAGAAAGATAATATTTATCAATGAATAAGGGAACGTTGCACAGTAAATCCGCCTATGTCTGCTTTGACTTAAACTTTTAACACTTGCCGAAAATAAAAATTCGTAATGGCCTTTTTATTTAAATTGTCTTTTATAAAATTATACAAGTATTTTATCTTAATTTATTAATTATAATTAAATATTAAAAAGAATATAAAAATTAGATATTTGTATTTTAAAAAAAATGTTTTACTCAATTGAAACTTACGTGGAAACTTAAGATCGCAAATTTGATACTGAAAATAATTAATAAATGCATTGATCACAATGTTTACTATACTTTAAGTTATAAAAATCGAATTATTACTTTAAACATTTTTTGTGCTATAATGAGTACAAATTATTTAAATAATTCTGCGTTCACTGGATGTTTCTACTTTCTTGGCTGACTATACATTTACAAATTATTTTAAAAAAAAATTTTGGATAAATTATTTTTCAAATTTATAAATTTATTTATAATTTTAAAAGCAGTTGTACAAACAATTGAACAAACTACTTTACTGATTTATGATCAAATACTAAAATAAATAATTATATAAATATAAAGCTATGTGCGGAAAATTTAAATAACTTATTTTAACAGTTTTTTGCAACTTTGAATTTACGAAATATGTTCTATAAAAGAGCAATATATTAACTAAAAATTGCAATGTTCCCTTATATTTACCATAAAACTTAAATATTTTTCATGAACTTCTAAATAGATAAGAAAATGTACTATTACTGAAAGTAGTTTTAGTTTTATTAACTAAACTTTAGAATAAAATGTATATACATTGAGCGCCTAATGTACAATAGTTGACTGCACATCTCTACATGCAGGCGAAATATCGCCAAAACTCATGCTTGGGATGATTTATTATACAAAATTCTTTGTTTATACAACAAAGGGTTATGTTTGATAGTTGATGTATTTAAAATTTGAAAGATTGCGGAGCCATGAATCAGAGCCCTGCAGATTATATTTAAGACGGCACTGTGATGCTTATTGATTCCGAAATTTTAATATATTTATCGGCCACGCCAGTTGTTGCCTCTATTATTACTACTATTTCCGTAATTCCGTTGGGGCTAAAATGAAAAGTTTATAAAAATCATGTTATTTTCACCTACTTCGCTTCTTAAACTTTAAAAAATACAAATAAATCTTAAAACTTTCAAAAATAATTTTATTGATTTACTCACTTGTTGTCCAAAGTTTCTGCCTTGTTCTTGTTGATTCTGGAACGGTCGAACAATGCGTTGACCTTGTTGTTGCTGCTGTTGTGAATAGCCGCGTTGCTGGTAAGATTGTTGTGACTGCTGTGACTGATAATTGTTAGATGTGTAACCACCTGCCCAGGGTCCGGGAGCCGAATAAGCACCCCCTCGTGATTGATTGGACTGATAGTTGGAATGATTCCGTGTATCCTTCTGTCTATCTGTTGAATAGCCACTCTGATAACCTGCATATCAACAAATATCGTTTAATATTGTACATCAAGTAAAATTTAATTTAAGGCGAACAATTTGTAATTATTTAATAAGAATATATTACCTCGAGTTGGCTGTTGTAAGGAAGAAGGTGGTGGAACGTGGCCATAAATTCCTGGCTGTCGATTATTCGGTAGGTGGTGGCTATAGTTAAAAACGTACATTAACAATAAAATATATTACATAAACTTTTGCAGTTAATCATTAAATGCAACTTACTTCAACATTCGATGTCCTCCATCTCCTAGTAAACCAACTTTGTTAGAAGGAACAAAACCAGTCTGTGGTTTCCATTGATTGTGACCCTGGTTATTTTGATCGAAGTCCTGAGGCTTCAAAACGCGAGGTGGCTCCTCGGCCCCTGCTAATCGCTTAGCAGGGAACATATAGTCAGTGTCATACTTAGGATCTCGAAATCTTACACTGCAAAATTAAAAAATTAAACACGCATATTGTAGAAATATATCGATTCATAAAATTTAATAATACTTCATAACTAAATCATAACTTTATCATTTCAATGTTTTAAAAGAAAGTTGTTAGCAAAACGTACCATAGAATTCTATTGTTTCTAACTGGTAGTGTATTGATTGGTGAAGGAAGTGTCGCACATTCGCCAACACAATCTTCAGCTAACAAAACTGTTCCTCTCATGCCATCAATGCTAATCTCAACTTCAGTATCAAAACCAATATTATTTTCGTACAAGCCCTTGAGAAAATCAAAACCACTATTATCTGGCCCAACATACAGTCGATCATCTCCTCGAATATTCCGTTTTACTATAAAAATCAAACATTATTAAAGATTTGCTTTTTAAAAATAAAAAAAATTAAAAGAAAAATTTTTTTTACTTTCTGCTGGTGTCAGTAATTTGTAATAAGGTTCTAATGCTTTAAAAAGTCTTTCTTCCTCGACAAAAGGTAGAAGAGCTACACCTTGCCAAGCAAACTTTTTTCCATTAAGATCTATTTTAAAATCTTCGGGATAGAAATCAATTATAGGTGATCTCTGAAATTAACACAAGTATGTTAATGAAAATATTAGAAAACATTTTGATGCGAAAAATATCTATGCACTTACAGGATCTTTCATTAACTTTCCCCATGGTTCTGGAACATGTTTACAACTAGCTGCTGGAAATACACCCATTAATTGTTCGAGTGGTCGGAACTAAAACAAATTCATGTTTGAAAATGCTATTTCACATCATTTACAAATTTTTAAAGTATTATATTTTTAAGTATCAACTCTTACCGGTACAGTTCCTCTTTCAAATTCTGTAGAAAGACCACCGATGTTAACAAAATCACTTGCAAACGGAGCATAATGGTATGGAAAATACCATTTCCATGAAGCACAACCTTGATAATAATAGCGTAATACCCAACACAATCCACGAACATATTGAAGGGCGACATTATTTCTAAAATGAATATATGTAACAATAAGTATAAAAATTTATTAAAATATTGTTGTGACTTGATTTGTTAAAAAATATCAAAAACAGTTTGTATGTATAACAATTTGTTATGAATGTATTTATGAAAAAATTTACTTACCGAAATGCTAAGTTATCTGGCAGTACGTCAAACTTCGATTCATAATACCGGTCTTTGAAGCCATCTTCCCAAAGTCTTACTTCATCGTGAGCCTGTTCATCGACTTCTTCAATCTCTTCAACCTTGCGTTTTTGGCTTCTACTTCCTGAACTTTCACCCTAGAAATAATCAAAAACATATTCAATTCAAAATACAGTTTTTATTTAGTTTATTAAATTAACATTTTGTGTTACAAAATAAGCATTTAAGGAGATGTGAAAGAGTCGAATAAATATTCTTACGGAATATTATAAGGGAACCCAAAAATTATGTTGTAAACATTCATTAAACCAGTTCCGAAATGTTTTTTTATAAAGATTATATGTTTTACTAGAAGCTAAAGGCTTCCGTTTTTCAGAAAAATTCTATAGCTTTGTTAAAAAAAAAAAATTACACACAGAAAAATATCAGGATCAAAAACCAAGTTTATCGACATTATAACACGAATAATTTTTTTAACAAAGATAATGGAAATTTTTTAAAAATCGGACACCGTCAGCTTCTAGTGTAGTTTATAATCTTTACACGAAATTTTTTCCAACTAGTTTAATGAACGTTTAGAACATAATTTTTGGGTTCCCGTAAAATATACTGTGTAGATTTCTATGCCACCGATTTCACTTAGCCTTAAAATAGTTCTACATTATTTTGAAAAATTATTCAATAAAATTTCTTAATTTAATAATTTTGAGTACTTAATATACACATACCTCAGGTACAATCATTCTCTCAAGAGCAAGAGTAGCATTAGTTCCTTGTAAGTTACGCTCAATAGCACTGGTATTATAATTCCTTCCTTGCGTACGCATTTGATAAGCTTCATATCGAGCGTTTTGTACAGGCTTGATTTGTTGTCCTAAAGGCTGTTGAAAATGATTAAAGAATTAATATTATTCCAAACTATTTTTTTTAGATAAAAATTGAATTAATTTGTAACTTACATTTGGCGCAAACTGACCAACCGGCGTCCAATTTGGTTTATAATTGCTAATAATTTCATTTCGTCTTTTCTTATTTTTTTCACGTGCTTTAAATGCTAATTCATTCTGTTGTCTCTTTTTAAAAATCTCATCTTCAACATTTCCAAGATCATTTAAAATTAACTGAACTCTGTCTAAATTTACATCACCACTATTTGTTAAGAAGCCCTGTAAAAGTATCAAATTTTTTAAACGTTTCTCATAAATTAAAATTATAACTCTAAATGTTATCATTTGAACCTACCCCAGTTTTATAAACAGTCTTTTTGTACAAATTAACTAGCCGATCAATGGCATTTTCTCTAATTTCTAACGAAGGTAAATGGGGCAAAAAGTCATTTCCTACAAAGAAACACATGAATACCCAATCGTCAATGGCCCTTTCAAAATCGTATTTAAAAGGTAAATTAGGCATCTGTAATTCTCGTTCTAAATATTCTCGAAGAACATTCAAACGAACAAAAATAAACTGACACTCGTCTCCAAAAGTTTTTTCTTCTTCTTTTTGATTTGGTTCAGCACCAAGGCAGTCTTGCATTTCGTGGCCTAACTGACCACAAATATCACAAGGTCTTGGTTTGTTAGGTTTGAATTCTTCACGTATTATAGTAAAATTAGGCTCATGTGTTGCTAAACCTAACATAATCAAATCAGCATCAGCTCCACATAAAACGTGTTGAGTGTTTGGATCATGATCAGGTTGTGCTGCAATTAAAATTACAATTAAAAAATAAAGAAATAAATTTAAAAACTATTCAAATATTTCTAGATAATACAACTATGTATTAATGTTCATGTGTAAATACCTCTTTGTCGTCGAATATAATCCATAATTTTGTGTTCTCCTTCTCCAGGAACATTAGCGTCACTAAGAATAACTTTAATATTTTTCCATCCTGGATCATTGTTTAATCTGTCATGTATGTAGTAGTGTAAACAAGCTGATAATCTAGCCATAAAAGGAGTACCCTGAAAAATAAAAATACAGATTTAAAATTTTCTTATTTTTTAGAAATGAAAGACTTTTTTATTTCTTATACTCACAGGTGTAATACAGTTACTATCAAAATGATCTTCTTTTGGTTTTTCAGGAGGTAAAAAAGCTCCTTTTAATGCTAACTCTGAACGAATCCTAGCTACTTCAGATAATTTCTCACTTGTTTCTTTAGAAGCTCTAAAACGTCTGGACCGTTGCTGATTCATCTTTGCTCGAGGTGCCTGATAAAATAAATATTTTATCATTAAAATTTCATAATTAAAAATTTTATTATTAGACATATTGAGGCATGATTCATAGGACTCAAATTTTCAATTTTGCTTAAAATAATAAAGAAAAAGGAACTTTTGTCAGAAAACACAGAAATCTTCTATAAAATAACGAAACATATTTAAAGTAAAATATTAAATATTAAAAAAATCGATTTAAAATAATTTTAAAAGTATTATTAAAATTATAAGATTAATAAAATAGAACTTTCTATTAGTTTTATGAAGAAATTAAAATTTAATTTTTCCAAGTTGATTATAAAGATAAAGATGATTTGTGCACATGAAAAATTAACTTACAACACCATCAATAGCCATGTACAGTAATTTCCTCGGTCTCACTATACGAAACAATCTGTCAATACATTCAAAAATAGCCTCCATCATTTCATCTTCATCTTTTGGAGCAGGTCTGTAAATGGAAAATTCATATGTTAACAAAGGAATAGACAACTTTAAACATTCAATTATTAAAAAATTAACAATTTTATTAACAGAATCCCAACTGTAAAGATTATACATTTTTTTGACTATTAAAAAATAACTGATTGGTATATACATAAATATAAATTTTTTCATTTTTTCATTAATTTGAAAGTTTGGTTAATACTTCAAAAAGTTTGTTCAAATGCCATTCTTAGACATTTTGAAATGTTGATTTAATTTTCATAGAGCTAAAGTATATAATTACACAGGGCAAGTATATTCTAGATTTGCATGTAACGTAATCTACTTTGTTTTAATAATCAGAAAATTGTATAATCTCCACAACCAATAATACTATGACTATAGAGCCTTGTTAATCAGAATAAAATCTCTTAAACTTACTTATCTTCAGGATGTGTACAAGGATGTATAATACCATTCATATCTAAATATAAATTGTCAAATTCCACTCCATTAGGATTTGGCTCCAAAGTATTTACAGGTATCTGAACTCCATCAACAGAGGTAGGCTACAATTAAAAAATAAAACAAGATCGATTGTATTATATATTATTCTACTGTATAACTTTATATTACATAAATTAATCAGGAAACGAATATTTGTATACAAACCTTCTGTTCGATGCATTCGATAATTACTGATGGGTATTTTCGGCTGAGCCAGCGGAAAAATGCTGGTACTCCCATGATTACCCAATTGTATTGTTAAATGGACTATTAAACAATACTTTTCATAAGATAAGAAATTTATTAAGCTATTTTGTTTTCTCATGTATTATGAACTAAAATGAACACACGCACACACGACACAGTTGAAACGTGATTTAACCTTAAAATCCAAGATTCTCCCTACTTTAGGCAACGAAGGTAGATACTAATAGAAGCGCAGAGCCCATAAGCGCGCGTGGGCTACCCCAAGCCCTTGATTTTTAGTTACTACCCCGAGCACCTGCGGCGCTGATGTTAACTTTCTAAAGATGATGAACGGCCGGTAACTGATCGA
>JAPYZA010003827.1:0-14424 GCA_030522685.1 Eupelmus azureus | reverse complement strand
TTACTTACATTTATAATACAGCTAATTATCTCAATTTTAGTATACTACTCTTATTTTCTATTAGAAATTTTTTTATTTAACATAGTATATATTTTCATAATATTTTTAGTAAATAAAAATTACTTTATGGATTAAAACTTACATTTTGAACTTTTATAAAGATTAGAATGTAGGTTTAAAACTTTTTAATTCCAGATTTCGCACTTTTGAGCTTAGAGTGTATGATTATATGTGCCTTTAAAAAGAGAAAATTAACATTTCAAATATTGAACATTAAGATAGTGATGAAATCTTCAAAATTCAAAAACAGTTGTGAGTATTAAATATATACTTACAACTTGACTACAAACTTACTAGTAAATTAAAACCTTTCTAAACATGAGCTTCATTTAGTTCTTAAATATTTAAGTATAATTAATATTGTATAATTATCTAATATTTGTATTTTTAATTATAGCATATCCTTTAATATCTCTATATTAAATTTGCGATGTCTGACTTGGTTTACTTTTTCTTGTGAAAAAAAAATCTTTAAGGAATGTTGGTATTTAAAGTTTAAATTTCTTTTATAACATTGTTAATAATCTTTAATGAACAAGGCCGTTTTCATTATTCCATTCTTTTATGAACGTATTTTTCCATTAAAAATTGCCGTTCTTTAATTGCTAGTTTTACAATTTCTGTCTAAAGTCTATTGTTTGAAGTCTTCTGAGAAGCTGTAAAATTTTATACCCTTTGTAGATAGTATAAATGTTTGCAATCCTTGTCGCTTTTAAAATTTCGTCTTATGTAATGTAGTATATGTGAGAAATTCACGCATAGTCCAAATTGTAATACATAAGTAAACTGATAATTTTGAACTGATATATTGCAGTCTTAAGATAAAATGTATTATTACTGAGAAAACATCTTAATATTACTCTAAATCAGGTTGTTTGTAATAGACTTTTTTTATATCACTTCGAATTTATATAGATGATGCTTTATTCTGAATTTATCTGTTGATGTAATAAACAAGATCTATTTGTGTGATATGATTTTAAAATACTTTT
Source organism: Eupelmus azureus (assembly GCA_030522685.1). Classification (NCBI taxonomy): domain Eukaryota; kingdom Metazoa; phylum Arthropoda; class Insecta; order Hymenoptera; family Eupelmidae; genus Eupelmus; species Eupelmus azureus. Next base: position 13,372 of record JAPYZA010003827.1, on the reverse strand, counting down.
AACTAAAAATGTTACCACATGAAGAAGTAAAATGTAGTTTACTACCTTATTCTTTGCCAATATTTAAATTTACCAGAAATATATTATAAAAACTCAAATTTAAACATTCCCGATCACGTCTAAGATAAAACCTAACATATCGAAATCAGTCACAACGTAATAATTCACCGAAAAACCCCAAAAAATTACAATGTTAACCTCGCCGCAATTCCCTCTACCATAAAAATGTTTGACAACCAAGAACGAGTCCTCCGCTATACCTATACCTCCAAGACCCCAAACAAAAAAAAGCAACCAACCAAAGGCGCGCGCGAAGCGACAAGCTGCCGACATAATTTACAATCAACAAATGAAATTCCCCGCTCGAGCGCGTATGAATAATGAATCACGCGCGGCCCGCTGAGGAGAATCGGCCGGAATCCCAAGTATAGACCAGCGCGGCGTGCGCCCGCGGAATTCCGGCGCGCCGCTAACGAGAGGAAGCCGAAAAGGCCGCATAATGCGGGCTTGTGCAACCACCGCGATGACGACGAGGCTCGTCTTTTTTCTTTTGGCGAGCGCGGATTCTCCTGGTTCGCAGAATGTGAGCGCTGAAAAAAGCTCGAGAAAGTGGGTTTCGATTGATGAATTGTATCGAGAAGTCGAGGGGAATGCGAGGGATTCTGGATCGCTGTTTTATTTTCAGAGACGGGCTGGTTGTCGGGAGTCGATCGGAGTATGCTGGGGATCGATACTTACAAGAGTTTGTCGGAGGCTTGGGCGAAATTTTTACAGGTATTTTTGTGTATGATTCGGAATTCGATCGGTATCTTTTGATGCCGAGGGAATGGGAATTAGGGAATAATGGTGGTTTTTAATTCGTTAAGCGGTGGGATCACTGGTGGAAATCGAAATCATTTCCTGGCTAAGTAAGTAATTTATGCAGAAAATTGACTTGAAAATGGAGTCTTTTTTGACTGCAATGCAACGCGTTTTTCGATCACTTTGTAACATTTAAGATAGAAACAATTTTAAAATGTATACTTGACTAGTTGTAGTCAATATGTAGCCTGTATGTTTAATAAATTATTAAACTTACAGCCACTTCTTAACTACTAAATAAGTAGTGAAAATAAAGACGTTACAAAATTATACTTGAAAACACAAAAGCTGATCTCTTTTGAGTTATAATAGTTCAAAAAAAGTCAATGCACCAAAATCTTAAATTCGTATTCGCAAATCTTTAATATTACAAGAAGTGTCTGACTAATTAAGAACATTCTCGAGTATTAACCACAAAAGTAAATAAAGTAAGTTTGTTCTCAATTTAAATCATACATCAAGAACTATTGAGAATGACAAGAAAAACCATTTCATCTAGATAAAGAAACTGGACATTATTCTTGCTGATTAACTAATCCAATAGCCATTCTAAGATATTCGGATTTTTACCACAGAGTGAGCCACAATTTCATAAACGTCATAACATAATCGACTTGTAAACTAGAATCGCAACATCTACAACCCAAACCGCTCACTTGCACGACTTATACATAATTCGAGCCCACACCCGAGCATCGATCAACCACCAACATTAATAAACAATCAAAACGCTCTCCATCACAGCCACGCAGCAACATATCGGCAACAAACTGCGCTCAGCCCGCCGTCCAACCAGCGGCAATCAATCTAAACTTGAACAAAAAACAAGCGAAAAGTCAGGCCCCGTATCAATCCATCATCATCCTGAATTTCCGTCTACACGTTCTTGCGGCACGAAAGACAAGGCACAGAGAAAGAGAGAAAGAGCGAGCGGCGCGCGCACAGCGCGTAAGGAAGAGAAAAAAGAGAAGGCAAGGAACGCGCAAAGAAGTCGATCCGCGTCGTGCATTAGCGATTCCTAGTGGGCCGCCTCTTGGCGTAATGAATGTTTCCGGTGACAGAGAGAGAATGCGGCCCGCGTTCGCGCGACAAACAATGCCTTTCTTTTCCACTCTGTCCCCCTTTGATCCCTTGGCTTGCTCTTTTAGCTGCCGAACTATCGCGCGAGGCTATACTCGTTTTGGGCGCAACGGCTATGTGACCGGTACGTGAGCGATTGCGCGGACACGTATGGAGCGCTGGCTTCTCAAATTCACGCCGGATGTGCGCCGTATGGATGAGAGAGGGACTATGATCGGCCTGCTGATATGCATACTTTTTGGGCGGGTTGACCGTTGTATGGTAAATTTTTCGGGATCAATGAACAGTCAGGGCATAGGCTCGTTGTATTTAATTCAGTTTTGAGTTTGAATTGTAATTTCGAATGAAAGCCCGATTACTTAAAGTATAAATGAAAGATAAAAGTAGAATCTTTAATTTCCACCGCGTGCCTCTTAAAAGCCATTATAGCTTCCCGAAAAGAAATCCAACTTCAACGCGCAACTGCATAAATTTAATTTTCAATGCCTATAACTCCGCCGGCAAACAGCTGGCGCGCCATTCCCAGAAACTAAATCTCGGCGCGGATAAACCTTCGGGATCAATAAAATTTTGTTTATCATTCCAGCGTCCCTCCAAAAGGCGTGTGCATCCGCGCAAGAAAGTATATTTTTACGCGGAGCCCATTCCGCTCTTCCAACGCTCTCTCAGCGCGGGCAATCCGAGCAAGACGAATACGTCCCAACTGAAGACGTAAAGTCGCTCGCGGCGATTAAGTTTATGGCTTGAAAAACCGTATAACCGCGCGCTGCACACGTTCCGCTCGGTTAAGCCGGCACGAACGCGCGAGAATCTCTCCTGGAGGCGACGACGCCCGCCGCGTTTTGGATTCGATCCAAAAGGCACCTATAGGATTTAAATGACGAGCAGTGTTCTTAAGAGCTGCTTAGATGGCTTGTGTATGTGGAGATGTGATTGGCAATAATAAGCGGGAATGAGAAAGGAGTAAGACGAGGTGTTGATGTAGTCAGAGAGATAGTTTTTTGAATATTATAGTTCAAATCCAATTTTTTAGATTCTATGTTTTGTAAATCAAGGATTTCTTGATTTCTTGACTTCTTTATTTAGAACACAAGCAAACGGCAATGTAGTATAGTTTATTAGACATTTTTATTGTTACAAATAAAGTAATGAAAAATAAAAGATAAATTTTATTGAAATAATTACGGTAATTGATCATATAAATTATTTAATCAGTTAAATATTTACCTATTAATCTTTATTTGTTTCTAAAAAAAAAATTATTTTGTCAGATCGTTTATCATACTGTTTTAGTGTGATAAGTTCGTGAATAAATATTTTGAAAATTAAAATACTTTTAAAAATTCATTTGTGAATTTGAATTTTCTATATTTCAGGTGTTGAGAAATGACACAGGATGGGAAACTGTAAGCCCAACACGTTGCTGCGAAGCAGGCAGATTAATAAGGAGGATAGTATCACTGCCTGAGTTCTGATACTCACATGAAACACGTGTGCACAAAATACATCATCGTTTTAAAATACATCATATTTTAAAAATCATTTTACTTCGTAAGTTTAACATATTATACATAGTTCTTAAAATATTCATCTTTCTCTTTAGATTTCCTGTCGACGTATAAATCCAAAACTATATCAACGTAACAAGTTTACTCAAGTTTATCCAGTCTAAACTTTTCTTATTTGAAAAACACATTAAAATTTCCCTCGCTAATCCCGCCATTCCTGCACTCAAGCAGTTAATATGTGCGCGATCACGCGACGCAAATCATTTGGACTAGTAAAATCGTGACAAACAGAGAGGAGAAAAAAATAAAAGAAAAAGCCTCGAAAATCCAATTATCAACACACTCTGCTTTTACAGCAGCGGCAGTAAAAGACGGTAGTGCCGCGCTAAGCTCATTAGTCACATCTAAAATTAAATAGAAAGTCGTATATACGCGAGACAGGGGACGTACGTGACTGAGCTCAGCAGTAAAGGCGTTAAAAAGGGGATTCCCAGACGACGCGATAATTCCCTAGGAATTTTTCTCCTCGAGAGTTATCCACGCCGCGGCTCGCTATTGCATTTGAATAGTTCTATGAAGGTTTTGTCGTTCTATTAACACTTGTCACAGCTGCAAAACTGATTTCTAGAGGGATAAAGAAACGCATTTTAGTGATTACGATTGGGATCTGTGCATTGAGATGGGAAGAGTGTATAGTATAACAGATCAACGGGGTTCGGGATGATACGACCACTTGAGCAGATTTAATCTTGTCGAGTGAGTTTGCACACGTGCACTCGTACTCACGTGGACAAATACGCGAGGTTATAGAAGTATAGGTGTAAAAGTTTTATCGGCTTATTATATAGCTAGGCGTAATTAATTTTCATTGTTCGGTGACTGCTGAGTTTTTCGACGAGAAGCTCGTGTGAGAATATAATTTGACAGATGACTCATTTGTTTGTCCAATAATCTCCGTGAGATAGTCGAAGATGACGTTAATTACATTTGCGATAATTGAACACCCCGCACTTATATATGAATTCATGCTTTAATTATAGGAGCTTATAATAGTTATCATCATAAATTACTAATAATAATCATATCGCGCTTGCTATCAATACTTTAAAACTATGGATTATATTTTCTGCTTTGTAATATTTATTTTATTTGGCTTTAGTATTAATAATCGTTCTTATACATAGACGTAATAAATATTAACAAATCCAAAATTATCGATAATTAACCGCTTAAATTACAAAACGGTTATTCGCGGAATATTAAACAAACACTCACCATAAACCCTCAAAACGTATCAATATTTCGCAAAGTTAAAAACCTTGTAAATCGTCATTATCTCAATTAAAAAAAAAAGAAAACTCCCGCTAATGAAAATAACGCATTTTCGCATATAACCATAAACATCGGCCTCTTTGAACTCCCCGCAGTATTCATTACACCATCGCCGTAACTATATAACCCCCTCGCGCACTTTCTATTTCATCCACTTCGTCGCTCGCGCCTGTCCGATCTCATTCGCGCTCCTCGAATGCCTCCGCTTCAGCGGAAAATCCATACTTGATATTCCTTATACGCAGCAAACGTCCCCCCCTGGGCAATTTCATATAAATAACCCTAATCTTGGCATATAGCGCAAGAAAGGCAAGTAGCCCTCGGGGCAGTATATTGCACTTCATCGGAAACAAATTTGCAATTAACCGATTGCCCGGGGCGCTTGCGCGTATAATTTTACGAGGCTCGTAAAAGCCCCGATCGCCGGGGCATTGCGCAAAAATTCGGCCTTTATCGCGGCCGGGGAATCATAGGCGGCAGTATATAGTAGCCTCTCCAGATTCCACGAAAAGATATTCGCCGCGGGTTATTTATTTGTCATATTTTGTAATACGCCGGCAAACGGCGGCGGCGGCGCGCGCGCGCAGAGCACTAAGCAATAAATTTCGCGGTGCGCGAGCGAGCGCAGCCTCTTATATCCGCGACTTTAATGCTAAAAGAGTCGTACGGGGAATATTGCGTTTATTTTAACAGACGCAATTATGTAATTTATCGCCGACTTTATTACGTAGTTTAGCGCGCGCGCGTGAGTGCACTGCGCGCAAATTTCTTTCTGCCGAGGTATTCGCCTGATTTACGAGACGGAAAATATCGCGCGCGTTATTATTGTTTTGTCGAGGGAGTAAGAGAGTTTTGCGGATTTCTGTTTATTCGACTGGCTAAATTGGAGATTTTTTTAAATGTCGCTTTCATTGATATTTAAAAGGGGGAATGCTTTTTTTTCGGGTACGCTAGCGGCTTGAGAGGTTTATGGGTTTTTAATGGCTGCGGAATTCGCGTAAAAGGTTGATGTAAAAATGCACGATATTTTTACGTCGTGCGAGATATATTATTAGCTTTGCCGATTAAGGTTATTCGAGTTTTTTAACATGGAAATTTCGAATTTAATGTTGACACGTTTAATCCCAATACAGTGATAAATTATCGGTATAAAACGCAAAAATATTAAAAACAAATGTGTAATAAAGTAGTAATTTATTCATATTGAGTAAAAAATTTATTCTTTAACGTTTTATTATCATCTTAATTTACGATTATATGTAAATTACAAAATTTCATTTTGAATCTGTAAAAAAGTATATTATCTGTCAAATTAATAATTTATTTGACCATACGCACAATTATTTATAATGAATTCGAAAAAATAACCTGAATGTATTTTCCATCGAACCAATTAAATCCATTTCACATTCTTCTGTAAGAAATACTTTTTTTATTACTAAAATAAAAATAACTTTTCAACCGATCAACATACACTTCAAAACCTATCAGATGACAAAACCCACAACCTTCACCCAACATTCCCCACTTCTTAAATCACCCCAGGCATCTCCAACCCTCACAAAATCCACAAAATCCTCAACAGCAGCGGTCCAATCGTCCGGCACTTCAAAACTACATCACGCGGCTCACCATTCCACACGCATATCACCAAACCATCCCCGCACTTTCAGCCTCGCGCGCACTTTCTCTCGTTATCTCTTCGCGTACCGCCACGTCCGGCTAACCGCATCGCAGCGATGCTTCGTTCGATTATTCCCGGGATTCCCAGCTTCGCGAGAATGCGCTGGCGCTCCGTCATTACGCGAATCCGCGAAAGTACAGCTGCCTTCTTCGCGCGCTAATTCGATGGCTCTCGCATAGCTTGGCTCCTTAACGCAAGAAATTTCCGGCCAGTATGCGCGCCGAATGCGCCGATTTCATCCGCTCGGATATGTACGTTTGCGAATTCCGGGCGATCTCTTCCGGATGATACATCGAGGACTTGATCGGCTGAAATTCGCGGGTGAGTTGTTAACGCGCGAGGAACGCGATTTACGCGGTCGCGCGCATTTGAGATGATTCTTATGGCGCGGTGTGTTAGGTTTCGGGGAGAGTTGTGGTTTTGTTTGGTATTTGGGTATATTGGGGATGGGTTGAATGGTTTGGTATGGCGGGCGAGAGTGTGAAAAAGTGGTTGAAATGTGGTTGGTAGACTGTGGTTAGGTGACGAAAGTTATGTAGTTAGGTGTTTAGTCATTGAAATTTAATTAAGAAACAGGCCAAAAGTCATAGTTATACCGGTATAATGTAACAGTCCACATAACTGTCCATTACAAAAGTCCATTCAATTCTCGACCAAAGCAATAACGTCCGACACGAATATCCACCAAACAGTGTTGCACAAAGAAAGCCATTACTAATTCCATCGGCACAAGCATCCCTTTGAAAGCCTATCAGCATCTCTATTATTAAACCTCCTCATCCCATCCATCGCGATGAAACGAGCCGTTCGACCCACTGACACCTTCCACTCTTCCGACCCAGCGATTCAAAATTAGAAATGGAACTTAAATAAATTAAAGAAGCTGTCCGGCTCGAAGCGGCAGCGGGCCGAGAAAAAAGTTCATCCGCTGTCCATGTCTGATTTGTGTCTCTCTTAACTTATCGGCGACGTTTGGCTGGCACCTCGAGAGCTCTGGCTTCCCGACTCGCACACGCGTTTGATTTATGTCCTTTATTTCTTCTCCTGTGCGCGCTGTATTCTAACCGCTTTCTCTCTCTCTCTCTCTCCCTCGGATATTAAGAATGACACCAGGTCGTTTATCAATCTTAGAGTAAGAGACGTACGGCTACGACCTCTCTTAGCGAGAGGTCAGTTTTGTACTTTCACCGTGCGTGTAATCGTTTATATTGTTCGATTCGGTTACGTCAAGTGTTGGGCACGTGAAAGAGGCTGGCGTTTCAGAAAGCATTTGTTTTGATTAGCTGGCTTCTGGTCGGGAGTTGGCGGGTTAGGCTGGAGTATTTTAAAATGTGTATTATTATATTTGACGCTTATCTATGCGATGGTTTTATGGAGATGCGAGAGTTTTGAGTCCGGCGTTTTAGAAGGCGAATTAGCTGATGTAATGTATAGAGTGATGGTCTTAACCGCTGATTTATGGTTATACATAATGTTTATATAAGAGTGAGGAATAGCGCGCATACGTTATTTGATGATTGTACAAATATTCGGAAAAGAAAAACTGATAAAGCGCTGGCGCAATATTTACTGCGCATCGGCAGGCATAAATTTAATAATCCCGTCATAATGCGCAATAAATTTTCCAAAAACAAGCGATAAATTATTTTAATGCGCGCAGTTAAAGATAATTGACTATGCCGCGCGCGCGGGCTCGCGCGCGCACGCACTAAAAATAAGCGCGCATCGGTATAAATTTGAATGCAAATTTCGAGTAAAAGTCGGCATAATTAACAGATTTTGCGAATACACATAGCGACGCGAGCAGATAGTTCCCGATCAAGCTATTATTCAAATGATATTACATATTCCGTAAACCGATAAATTCGGCATAATCGCATCCGCACGTGTCGTTGAAAGAGAGAGAAAAAAACGAAGAAATCCCTCAGCTCGAAAAGAGTTAAATGATCACGCAGCCGCTTAAAAGTGGCATAAATTTCACCGCGTTATATAAGCAAAGTTGCTCGCGCCGACATTCTAACGGCCTCTAAATGCAGAAAAATTATTTTCTAACTCATTCCAATCGTAAATTCCAATTAACTCTCATTGAAGGCATTAGTCAGGCCCCGGCTTGCTCGCTGCGCTATCCGCAAAACGCAAAATTATTCAATCACCTAAATCAAGATCAATTGTTTCCCGACTTGGCGTGCCATAAATTCTCAGAACGAAGCATCGCAGATGTTTAACTAAAGATCCAACGCTCGCGCGCATCAAACTCTCCGTGCGCGCGCGAGCACGAGAAGCCTACCGTTTATAAGAGAGACGGAGTAAAAAAAGGGACATAAAGAAGCGGCAGAAGAAGAAGGAGAAGAAGAAGAATCAGCCGTCGTCGTAGGTATATTTACACGTCGAAAAAGAAGAGAAGCCGTGCCCCCAGTTGGAGAGAAAAAAAGCAAGAGGGAACGGACAGACAGAGAAGAGAGAGCTCGTCGACAAAAACCTGGTAGGAGTTCCTTTGGCCTGGCTGTGCCGCGAAGCTATAAATTTCGGGCGCGGTAAAAGCCGTATATATATACATAGAGACAGGAGGAGGCTGGCTCGGCGAGTCCTCTGGCCTGCAGAGCGGCGGCCCATACGTCATCTAGCGGCTTCGAATAAATAAACGGGCGCCACATGCGTGCGCTGGTCATAAGCTTCGCGCCTCGTGAGTGGCTTTAACCTGATCTCCAGATATATATCTTGGAGCTCGGCTCCTGCCGGGGAGTTTCTCCGTTTGCGCGCTAGGAGAGGAGGGAGATTGACGATTTAATCCGGCGGCGGGAAAAGCGGAGAGAGAAAGAGAGAGAGAGAGAGGATCGCTTCATCCTTAGTGCGTAAGGGGAGACGCGCGAGCTCTGGCTTGGCTTGCTTTTATTTATGGGGCTTTCGATTTTTCGTTAACGCGTATTTTATGTTATCGCCGGGAGGGCATTTCGTTTAGAGAGAAAGTCGAGAGAGGCGATTTAATGACGAGTTAATTGAATGATATTTATGTTCCCTGATTTATGCCGCTGTGGATGCGGCCTTCCAGGGAGCGCTGGGCATGTGTATATATAACTGGTTCTTCGAATTTTCGATTCGCTAATTGGATATTGGTGTGGACGACGGGGAGAGGGCCGTAATCGAATTTGTATCGCCAGCACGGATTGTGTTAATTAAAGAAGCATTGTCGGCTGGGAGTTTGCATGTGTGTGTGTGTGTGAATGCGCGAGCAACTAAATGTTTTTGTCGATAATAATTTGGCGACGCTTGGCCTGTAATGTTCGGATATGAATTTTTTAACGTGAATATCGACGAGCGCCGCGGGCGACTCTCTGCTAAATTAGACTGCGCGAGTTCAGAGATGCATTTTTAAAAGTTAAATGGATTGTCAATAATGCAGGAGTAGCCTAGTTTCGTTACATACGAGAGCTGGTGTTAACGATGACGGCTATGGATGTGCGAAGGTAGAATTAAATATTGGTCAGCGTTTGTTACTTTGTCTGCTGGTGCTCTATTGTCTGGGTATCTGAAAATACATTTTTTGTCCAGTTAAATCATTGAATGAAGCTAGCTAGAAAAATTCCGTTCGTATAGAATCTTTAATAATTCAATTGATTTTTCACTTTTTTGGACTTTTTCTTTTATTTAGATAGTGCTTTAGTAAATTCTGTATTTACAGGATTTCTACTTTTAGAAATCCACCAAATGTTGTCAGTTTTACGTTCATGTTTAAACATCGTTCTTTTAAGAGACATCATTTATAAAAAAAACCTAGAGTAAGTAGCATTTTTAACGCTCAACGGAAATTGAATTATGTGAAAGTTTTACGATACTTCAGCTTAGTTGAGCGTTTAAATTCTCTCTCTATTTAAATGTTTTATTTGTAAGGGATTTTTCAAATATACTCATCAGATCTATCTACTATCTAAATCTGAAAGAGTGAAAAACAGACTTGCCTTCGAGGCTCTACCGCGCCTCTTGATTACTTATTCTACGCGAAAAATCACGTATCTGCAAGAATAAGTGGGTTTTGCTCTTTCCAATTTAGATAGTATCTAGACCTTCGTTATCATTGCTTTAGCATACCGTCAATTGGAATCCATCTATTTTATTTGAAAAACCAGTCAAATAAACAAATTTCGAATAAAGTAAAGTCTGCAACTATACTATTACAATATCCAGGCCATCAGACAAATCAACACCCATCCTACTCTCAACCCACAGCCCAACCATCCACATTCACTATTCAACCCAAACCGAACCACAAAACAAACAAAACATTCAACCGCATCGACAAAACACTCAAAACCACCAGGTCACACGGTACATACCCACCCAACCAACTCGTCACAAGCTCATCCCTCATCTCCCTCTCTATCTGCAATGAAAGGGCGTCGTCGCATTTCACGGCTGGAATACTCACGCTCTCCGCGCGCTGCTCACACTCGCTTCTCTCCGCAGGACGATAATTTATTCTTGATTAGCATTAATCGTGCCGGCCGCCGCGCCATTAACTTCCACGAACGCTTTTATTGGCCCATTGGCCCGGGGGGCCGTAACTCACGTTTATGATTATTAATGCCGACAGATTTATCGGGGATATTGCTCGGAGAGCTGCGGCGCGCAAGCGCGGAAGTCTGCCGAGCGGCCGCAGCGCCGAATGAATGCTACATAAATTCAATTCGGGACACGTCGAACCGGAGATTAAGGATCTCCCCCCTATATACGCTCGCCTCGGCCAGCTATCCGTCTCCGAGCGCTAGCTTCTCCTTTTTCGCGCTATACGGATGTTTACGCGCGCGATGTGGAAGCTTCTGCGAAAGAGCAGACGATTTTCTGCGAAAGGGGGAATTAAAGGCGCGATTTATCGAGGGAGGGATGGCTTCGAGGCTGTTTCTGATGGTGGAGGTCAGGTACGAAGATCCACCTTGACGATTGCACGAAATATGACGTGACAAATCAGAGGTGGAGAGCTAGAGAGTTTATTTATGGGTGAGGTTAGGGTTGGAGGGGATTTCTTGTTTGGCCGTGGTGTGGCGCTTGGGATATTTGTATTACGCGCTGCGGCGGTTGAGGCTGGATTATTAATCGACGGCATTTTTTCTTGGCCTGTTTATCGGGGATTAGGTAGGAGAGATCTGTGGGTATTTCGGACGGCTGGTTCCGAGGATGTGTATACAAGCGGCTTGCGTGAGACGGCGCGGTGATTCATTTCCTGAATTGTTAATGCTGACAGGTAGCATTTTTCGAGATTTTAAGAACTGATTTATTATTTAATTGAAATTCCAGGGCTTAATTGGGAGCCGGCCCGAAAATGATGTATAGGCTACATATATTTTTATAGATTAGCGCTTTATCTCGTTATATTTTTGTCGGATGTTGTATAATTCGGAGATCGCTTGATCAAAATTAATCTTTAATTACAGCCTCGCCTGCTTTGAATTTTTATTACTTTTTTGAAAATCTTCGAAGTTCGGACTATTAGTTTTAGATTTAGAAACAAATAGACCTTTCCCACCCGACGATCAGTTCATGAATGGCTGAACCAGAATAAATTGTTCAAACCCAACAGCGCAATTCTCTTGTAATACTTTCAACAATCTGGCATTATGACCGCAAGAAGGCATAAATCTTTCAATTTGCAAAAGCGATAAGAGAAACTTTCGAAGCTTACACGAGCGCCTTAAGCTCAAAACGCCAACGATACACACCTCTCAGAATAAATCTCCTCCCAAAAAAAGCAAGCCACGCAAAATAATTGCGTCGTCCCCCTCATCTTACAAGATAAATTCTCGCGCCTCCTCTCTTAATCCGTCTCGTAACGCGCTTTACATAATAAATCGCGGAATCCGCGACTTTAGCGTCCGCCTTATCGGACGGCTCTGGCCCCGCGCGAAAACGAAACGAGCCTCTCCACCTCCGACTTTATATAGGCCAACTCGCACACATTCACAAGTATACACTTGCGCACGTATATACATACGGGCTCGCTCTTATCCAGTCTCTCGGTCGAGCAAAATGTCAAAGTGCCAGATGATAATGCCCGGCGAATAAATCAAGCGCGCTGAAAAGATGACGGTGATAAATGTAGCCACGTCTCTCTGTCGGCGGCGCTGGCGGTGAGTATACATAGCTATATAATACGAAGAAAGGAGAGAGCGAGAGAGAGATGGAGAAGGTGGCTCGGAGATATATACGGGTGCGATGCGGGAGAGCTAGAACTCGCGCGCGGTGACTGATGGCGATGTCGCGAGATGTGCTATCATAATAATTCATAAAGGCCCGCGGCCCGCTCGCTCTCGGCGTCGGCTTAATCGCTGATTAATGAACGGACGAGCCCGCCACCGAGCGAGCATCTTCGATCTTCTTTAATATTATTTTACGCGTATATACATACACGCACTCGACTCCTGGGAGAACGTCTCTCTTTCTTCGTTTTCTCGTCTCGGAGGCTCCAGCTCCTCGGATGTGTAATCGGACACGTGTTCGTTTCGGCAGATAGGCGCCCAATTAATGCGTCGCGCTTTAGACGGACACAGATGCACTGCGGGATGGGATGTGGGGACTCATTACTCATCGAGATGGTATATACGGCGGCGAGAGCTTCTGGCGTGCTGCTGCTGGGCTTGTGTGTGTGTGTGTGTGGGTATGGCTTTGAGAGGTTCGAGTGGGATGTATGAATAAGGAGGATGACTACTGTAGTTACGGACAGTGTCGAGAGGATTAAGAGGGGACAGGATTCGATATGTGGGCCGGGGTATGGCTAGTTGCGGACCTTTGTTTGGGGATTGATGTGGATGGCTTGATAGGATTAATATAGATGTGCTTTGTCGGGAGATATTGATGGGTGGAAAATGAGACGTTATTTTTTTTATTATAAATTTTGCTTTTTCTTTTTTATCAATTG
>JAPYZA010003826.1:0-15332 GCA_030522685.1 Eupelmus azureus | reverse complement strand
TTAAAGAGATTTTACATGAATTTTGTTTAGGCGAGAAATAACGAAAAAGCCGCATTTTTACAGTTTTGATTAAAATCTTAATTTGTTAATAAAAAAAAAAGTTTTTAAAAATCGAGAGTAGAGTATTTTTTTTCGTCCAAAGTATGACCCATAGAAGAAGAAAATCAAGGTCGCACAGGTGTACCTCAAAATTTTTTTCTTTAAGCTTTTGGATTTGCTCATATATATAAAAGCAGTTAAAGTTCCTTAACGAAACTTTGCCTAAAAATGTGCAGTCCACTAAGCTTGAACAGCGGAAACTCCTCTTTGATCCCGCTCTCTTAGTGTCTTGGTCGCGAAATCGAAGGCCATACTGATTGCGTTATGAACGTTCCTCTTGCGCTCGATATTCGGCGCTGATTGCGGGGCTTCTCCGATCTCTCTCTTTTCAGCGAAAAAGAAAGCGAGCGACGTGATTACAAGCGGCCGGTTTTGTGTACACCCGAGCGCACAGCGCTGTTGCTCTCTTTGATTCTCGCGGCTGGGGCGTGTTTTCCGGGTGGAAGAATTTTTTTCCAGCGTTCACTCTCTCGTTTTTTTTCTCGGGCAAACGAGTACAGAGAGAAAGGTTTGTTAGAAGCTTACGCTCAAGGCTTAAAGAGGAGGATAAAGAGGAGGAAGTAACTTTTAAGCGAAGGGTTCTTTGCGAGCGCGCTGCACTGTTTGCAGGATCAGGTGGAATGAAAGGGAAGCATCTGATTATTTGGCATTTTTTAACAGCCTGATGCCTTTGACGGAAAGCTTGCCGTGTTAATGAAATAGATTTTAAAGGAAAGAGCTTGGAATTTATCTACACAAGGCAGTTCTTTTGTGAATGATTCATTGCGTGGATTTGATTACTTTTACATCAATTTTTTTAAAAATTATATCATTTATAAAATAAAACATGTAACCTATTAATTTTAATTACACGTTGTATTAATTTTTTATTATTCTTTTTATGTTACAGGTGAGTTGCAGAAATGATTAAATCGTTTGATGAAAGTTGATGTTCGCATCCGCAATTGGTAACTAATTCATTTGATACATTTCAAATAATTTCAATAAATGAAAAACTACGCATTTTAACCTTTTCTGTACACTGAGAGAATTTTTCCATAAAAATTACAGTGAATATCACAGTAAACCAGGGACGGATAAAAATTGTTGTGCGTAACGGTAAAAATTATAGGGAATCGCTATAATTTTTGTCATTACGGACAACAATTTTTACTATGATTTCCATAATTTTTTGGAGTTGCAACCCGTCCCGGGTTTACCGTGATATTGCCTGTAATTTTTATGGAAAAATTCTCTGCGTGTATTAATATTAAAAAGAATCATCCCAGACTTTCATGCATAAATTTGTACCAACCTTGGATCATATCTACTTTACTTACTCTTTTTAAAACCCATAAACTAAAAGCTAAACAAATCACAAAATATTCTTCTTTTAATAAAGCTACTGAAACTGTTCTTTAAACATGCACCAATAATTCTCATCTCTTAAGAATCAATCAAACGCCACAATCAATACTCATAAATCACCAGTACTCAAATCTCAAAAATCTCACCCACCCGAAGACCAAACAACCCACTTCCCTCTAACCGCAACTCCACAACAAGGAGCTTAATTAAAATGCAGCTTTAGACATCTGATTAATTACTCGTCTCGCGACCGAGAGAGAGCCCAGAGGCAAAGTGAGAAAGAGAGGGAGGGAGAGAGGCGATCTACTCTCCCTGGTCCCAAAACAAACTCGAAGTAGAGGCAGCAGCGGCGGAGAGTGCTGCGTTTACTTAATTACATTAAACGCCCGGCGGGCCATGTGTTTGCGCTGGATGCGAGAGTTTTTCTTTTATATATCCGGTGAGGAGTTTTCTTTACGCTCTCCGCTTGTGCGGGGGAGTTATTTGTTTGCTCTGAGCGCTTGATTTGATTTGCGCAGAGCTGATTGATTAGCCTGGGAGAATTATTTTTCAACGCGTGATGTTGAATTTATGGCTGTCTTAAGCTTATGAGGTGTTTGGATTAGTGTCAGAATTTAATTTTGTCAGATTTTCAAAATTTTTATTAACGCAATAAAATTTGAGGATTATTAAAGAATAATAAGCGAAAAATTGAAAAGATAATCCAATAGTCGTTTTATAACGTATCGACCATTTATTGGTTAAACATTTATCATATCCAACAGATTTAACTTGTAAAAATACATATTCAAATAAATTTGAATAGCAAGTTAGTAAGGATATATTATGCCCGAACTTGAATGCTCGAAAAAATCAATTAATCAATTACGCCCCCTTAACATTTACATCTCCATTCCATCTAAAATTTATTTCTCATGACAAATGAATTCCATCCTCCTGACTACTCCTCAGGGGCAGCACATTTGTAAGCGCCTTAAAATTCTGACAACCGCACATACACACTGGTAGTGAGTCTCGTAAAGGATGACGCGATGATTCCCCAGAAAAAAAAGTCGCCTACACCTACTCACGTGTACATATACTAACCGGTCTCGCGTTCTCCTGGGGGACTCGAATTGAATCGAAAGTTCCCGACCCCTGGGACTTGTAAATGTGCGTGTCGCGGCAGTAGCCGCGCGTGTAACGCGAGCGATATCCTTTTGGGAAATACGCCCGCGGGGAGCGGGTTACGGGCTGCCAGCTCCTTTCGAAAATCGCTTACTCAGTGGGCAAGTTGTAATAGCTGAATTTAGATGTGGCAAGCCCGGGCAGTTCAGAGAAAGCGAATTTCGCGCCTGGAATTCGGGCCGCTCGTCGATTGAGTTGCGTTCCGACTTCCGAGTAATAAAAGGGAGCGAGATGGAAGAATGTAATGATAAACAGTCGAAGATGGGGAGGTTCAGACGAGTACGGCAATAAGGCTTATTTTATGATTTCGATTGAAGATTTTACGAGGCACCGGCGATGATTTGCCTTCTCAAAACAACCGAGGCATTAACATGCGATAATGCTACGGATAAGCGCCAGTGGGCTATTAATCTTTTCAATGCTTTGAGAGGACCCATTGATAGCTATGCATCGATTAAACAATTAGAAAGGAAGATTAAATTGCGGAATAAATTTAATTTTCACCCTTCATCCTTCCATTCTATTTACTCTTTTCATTCGATTTTCTCTTATAAATAGATCGCAATAATTCACCAAGTCATTAATAACATCACATTATTCCATGATAATAAAGTCGTCGTATCCTCCAAAGCAATAGCTGCACGTTTCCAACCTAATTCTCTTAAAATTCCAGTCCGTTCGAATCTTCCTCAATGACTTAACCTCCAGTTGCCTATCCAAGCGTCAGTCTACTAGCCGCTTCCAAAAAATCACGTTCCCCAAATCTTTAAACCGTTTCCTTCCTGCGGCCCGATACAAGGGCTCGGTAAGCCGATTGCCGATGCGCTCACGTCGCCGCAGACGAACGTGCACGCTCGAGAAGAGAAAAGCGCCGAGAATCCCAAGCGCTACCTTTTTTCGCGTCTTGCCCTCGCGAGAAAATCTTTTTCCCGTCTTAACGGGGCCACGATGCCGGCGAAATAAAAATGAAGCGGCGCAATCGGCCTGGTTGAGGGGAAAATTACAGAAATGCTGGAACGGAAAGTTAGGGATGAAGAAAATTATGACGCTTGCCCTGAAATTACTGGGCTCTTAATCATTTTATTTCACATTTTTGTAAATAAATAAAATTGACAGAGCTTTTCTTTTAATATGAATATTAAATTTATCATTAAAAGTTTCTAGTTTAAGTTTAAAAGTTAAAAACAGTTCATTCCTGCTGATCTCTCAAATTTAACGATTGAATATTCAACATTGAATTTATCTGGGAGAACGAAAGCCAACTCGGGGAAAATATCTCGGCCCTCGGATAATAGAAACAAAAGAACCCGAATAGCTCGGCGAAGATTCGAGTTATAAAACTATTCGGCTTTGTAACGCAAATACAAAGCTTCATCTCCCTTCCAAATTCGATTTCCAGAGCTGCAATAACTTTGCAATCTTCCATCCGAAGAATAATTAGTCCGCCGTTAAAAGCTCAACCTCGAATTGAATTACACCTCGACGCACGTCGTCGACAAAAGAAATGTTCCCACGTCGCCAAAAAGATCTTAAAATTTTCGCTTCGGACAATGAAGTAATCGCCACGGAAGGGCATTTCGAGGAAAACGTGGCGCCTCGGAAGACTTTTAACGACTCGTCGAGCTGAAAACCGTAGGAAGAAGATAGGGATCCCGACACTTTGCTCGTGAGTGGCGACTTTCGCTGCCGGGTGACGAGTTTTTGTCGGAGCGCGGTAGATTTGCCCATTGTTCCGAGGAGCTTTCGGATGAGCGAAACTTGAGCGTTGAGATGGAAGCCAGCGAAGAAAGAAACCGTGCTACCATTCATTCCTTTGAGCTGTTCTATCGAGTAATGTTGGTTATTGAATTTTTCGACGACTTTCTTACATCTTTTTTATGCCGCGAAGCAGTTTCCGAAAATGCACTTTTTTCCGCTGCATTAAAGAAGGAAATTAAAATACTGTTTTACGTACATTAACGTATATTATCTCTCTGAATTATCCAAATTATCCACGCTCTGCGGGCAATAAAAAACATTCAAGGTTTATTTATAGAGACGCACCGGAAAATCCATAGAGAGGATGTAGTTATCGAGAAATATAGCTAAAGTTTATCGAATAACGCCGAAAGTATGTTTGCACGCACATAAAGCATCGCGTCTCTGCATGCAAATGCGAAGAGCCCAAGAAAGAAAGCAAGGGGGGAGCAGAGTAACTTGCTCGAGTTATTTTCTCCGTAGCTATTCTTCGAAGGAAGGATATCGCGCAGTGAAAAAAGACGAGTATGTACGGACTTGTACATCTCCCGCAAGGATTTAATCAATTTTAACTTTTCTATTTTCTTTCGCTCGACAGCTCACTCAAGGAGACTATCAAACTTTCTTCGATACTAAAAGTACACTTGTTTGAAATCTGTATAACTGATTCTGATATCTTTATTATTGACATAAAATGATAAGATAAAATTTTGTCAACAAAATAACTTATAAGTAAAAGCTCGTTGATTTTACTTTACCAGATCTGATACTGCAACTACAGAGAAAAAAGTTATTTCGGTAGTATTTATCCTATCATCTTGCTCGCATCGTTAGATTCATTCAAATTTCCGCTACAAAAGCGTGCCAGCAAGAAAAATGTATTTTTTTTCTGGACATTCATCCATTAATTTTCGTACTCAGTTTAAATTTCAGCAGATTTCATTGCAACGCCTACCAGATATAGCATCGCCTTCACGGATTCCGAATGAGAGGTAATAATTCGAACGATGACAAAGCGACCCTGACATCGTCATCATAGCGGCAGCTGGAATGCCCGCTAATTGGACGAAGATCGCGGCTCTCGGATCTTTTAACGAGCTGTCGTGTCGCTATTATAACGGCTCGCGCGTTATCGATTCTTGGCCGCGCGCGCACAGGTGAGTGTGCATATGAGCGCGGCGGGGCTGGGCTCTCAAGTGGCACTCTCTGACTTTGCTGCAGGCACTCGATTCGCACCAAGTGCCCGCGAGTGCGATTATTATTCTAATGCTCAAGTAATATTTGCGTGGCTTTGGATTTACGCTTGGGAGGCTCGATTGCTAGAGGGGAATGAGTTGCCATTTTCGTGCGGGCTTTGGCCTCAATGCTTCGGAGATGGTTTATTGTCTGTTTTGTCGAACGGTGCGTTTAGCAGCATTTTCCTCGTTGCTTAAATGACTGGAATGAAATTAAGATTCATGATTCTTAGCTTAAGCGATTCTAAAGAGTGTCTTTCTCATTTCTGAGATTAATTCAAATAGTGTTAGTAGCTCTAACTAGACGCAAAGCCCGAATCTGGGAACAAACAGCTTACGAATCAATATCGAACTGAATAACCAGCGAGACCTCAAACTTTCAAGCGTCACGTATCGCGCAAATATCACATAACGCTGTTCTGGGCAGCAGCCTTTCAAAGTTCAGCTCTCGCGCAGAGAGAGAGTGAAAAGCCAGAGGTACATAGCTCTCTCTTCGAGCAAGCGCAGCGAGAAGGGACGAGGTTTTGGTCGGACCGGATTCGACCTGTAACTACTTGTTTTCCCGGCGGCCGACATCGAGCTCCCACGAGTAGTCAGCTGCACTCGATCGGTCCCGATGTTTTTCTCCGCGCGAGAGAACTTTTCAAGGTTCGCCCACCCCCGACTCTTCCGACTTTAACTGGCGCCGGCACTCAGTTTAACGAGGCTCGCGGCTCCCGAGAGTGTGGCTATTACGACTGGCGGAGCCGAGCAATTTCGCGTCTTAATCACGGTGAGAAGAGGAAGGGCAACGACGGCTCTATATCTCTTTTGGTTCGAAGGTGTTTTTTATTTCTTCGCCGAGACGCTGTCGCCTTCCCGGCTAATGCCGTCGCTCGCCTGGCGAAAGTGCTTTCTCTTGTTTTTTTGGCACGTCGCGACAGATACGCGCCAGGATCCTAGTAGTCTTGAGTAGTTTTTAGTATGCTCGCTGCTGAAAGTAGAGGCTTGTAACAAATTTTTTTATTGCGATACGATTATTTGATTAGCATGAAAAAAACTTGTAAATTTAATAAATAAATATTTTGTTGTAATAAGTTGAAAATCATTTAAAAATTTATCGCTCCGTAAATCTACGATGCAAATACTTTTTTTTTTATAGTCTAACCTAGAGAACTAAACTTATGTTGACTTGTTCGTAAGTGGTGACTGATACGAATGAACCCACTTTAGTTTACGTTAAATATTGTCCTTCCATATGAATCTATTTATCCCGGTTGAATATTTTCCTTTTGTATCAAACAATTTAAATTCTGAATGGACTATTTCATTGTTTAAATGTAAAAGTAATTTACAGAGTTACTAAGGATAATAGGCTATGTGAGTATAGACTGTACAGACAAAATACATAAAGATATGGTTACCGTGATATGCATCTTTATTCAGATTTTTAGGAGACAGAGAAAGAGAGGGAGGGGGGGTGTACAGAGTGGCATGCCTAAAAGGATTAAAATTCAGGCAATTTCGTAGCGAGCATTGCAGGCAGCTTATCGGTATTCGATTCTTTAATCGTTTCACGCTGACACAAATAGCGATCACGCGAGTCGCTTTTATCTTACTCACGCTTACTCTGATCAATTTAACGGTTAATTGTATGAGAGTCTGAATAATTCGCGCCTATTTTTCTCCGTTCTAAAAATAGCAGGCAAAGACAATCGCTCATTGTACAAGACAGAATACAGATTCGCGCTCAGTGAGAATGCGCTCACAAGAGAGAGAGAGCAAGTGCTTCGCGGCTGTATCTACATCCTATTATACGCCCGAGCGAAATATCGTGTAAAGCTCTCGCGGCATCTTGGCCTTATCGGCTTGGCTCTCGCGTAGAACACAGGCCGAAGCTAGGTGCACTTGGAGGTCGCACGCGCATCACGCTCGATTACGCGCTCGAGGACGGCTTCCGCGCTCAATCTAATAGCGTCTTGTCGGCCGCTCTTCCGCCCCTGTTGTCTCTATCGAGCTCCGACATGTCGATATTTCAGTGAAGAAGATACGAGGCTGGCCAAATGTAAAGGCTTGTGGTACGAAGTGGAACGCTGTCAGATCGACGATTATGAGCGGGCTGTCATCCACGTTGGTATTGTGCTCGCCCTTTCTCGAGTACCATCTTGGGCTATCTGGATTCAGGTTGGAGCAGTGATACGCGCGCTGGCTATTGAACGAGACCCGTGCAGCGGTTGCAGATGCCGCCTCGAATGCTATCTTAGAATGCTTTCTTTATAATTGACAATAAATTCTTATTGATGGATTTTGTTAAAATATTTTGAACTAAATAAAAATTAAATAATAAAAAATTGATACATTTACGATGAACATCTCACGACGTTTACATTTTTTCTCTAGAATCAGCTGAAGGTTTAAGAGAAAAATATTTCAATACATCAAAATTAGAGAGAAAGACATCGATTCGACTGGCACTCGAAGGTAATAATCCTGAGCGTTTCCCGTGCTCGTTGTAACCATCCTATCGAAGAAATACAAGTAGCGGCTTATATATAGCTGGCTCTCTCAGGCTCCCAGCCTCTTATCGATCTTCATATATTACGGGCCCACGCGCCTCGGCTTCTCGAGAGCCATTGAAAAGAGAGGGAGACGGCGCTCCAACAGGCCTCCTCCCGAGTGGCCGCGGGCTTTTTTATTGGCCCATTCGAGCTGCCGCCAGTTGCGCGAGCGGTAATTAAAATCTTTCCTCTGACGGCGATCGATCGCCCGCTCCCTTTTTCCTCTCTTTTACGATTCTTCCTCGATGCTTTTTCGATTAAAATTTCATTGGCCGTACTAGTGTCGGCTGCCCCTAGCCGAGCACAAGGATATGAAACTTGTCCGCCACGGCTCTTCTCGCATGTGCCGGAAGAAATTGTTGTGCCTCTGCGCGAATAGAAATGACCGCTTTCATTCTGCAGCCTCGTAACCTCGCCGGCAAACAAACTCTCTGACTCTCCTGTAACGATGCCATTTAAAATGTCATGTGCTAGTTCGCGGACTACCTACCAAAGTTATATGCCGCGGCTAGCTACTCGGCAGCGTGCAACTATCCGAAATTAACGTGTTATTTTACGTTTAAACATGTATGTGCGTTGTATTAGAGAATTTTCTTGAATAAGTATGCCGAGCGAGCTGCGAGCGCCGTTTCATTTCAGTTAACTTGAACTTTATGTTTTAGTTAAGGCCAGATTAAATTACATTGTCAAGTGCTAACTTTTATCACCCTCTTAAACTTCATAAAATCTAGCCGGCAAAAGAACTGCTGCACACTTCCAAGTGAAACTCTCTTATTTGAACCTGAAACAACAAAGCAATATTGAATCGTAAACTATTTTATTATTTGCGAGCAAAGGTAAAAGATAGAAAAAAGAAATTATATGAGAGCTGCAGGGCTGTGAATCGATGGAAAAGGCCGGCTCATGAATGATTCGAAAAGAGGCGGCTCCCCTCGCTCCATCTCTGAAATCGATATCCTAATTCAGGCCTCTCGCCCCAGCCTCTCCCCGAGGGGCAGTCAGCCGTGCATAGCAGCAGGACTTTATCGCGCGGCCGGCGAAAAGGCAAGCTCTGCAGCGGGCAATCGATATAGAGGAGAGGAGCGGGCGGCCAGCAGCAGTAGCAGTTCCGGCTTCCGGCCAGCTTATTTTCGGCCGGCGCTGTAAGCACGCTACTCGGCCAGACCTCGACCTTCCGCTCGCGCGCGATTGCTTTTTCCAGCTGCGCCGCTCGCGCATCCCCCCTTTCTTTATCTGTGACGCGCGTGTTTCTAGAGCGAGCTCGCCGATGCCACGCCGCTAGCTCGCTCCAGTTTCGAGCAACAAAAGCAAGCCGTATCTCTTTCAGCTCTTGACTTTCGATTCGAGAGATAACGCCTGAAAGAGAGAAGGAGATGTGAACGAGGCCTGGAGATGCCGAGCTTTATTCTTTTCTTAATCAAGCTTGAGGGGAGCGCTTCTGTATTTGGCTGCTGCGCGCGTTTCAACAGTTTTCGGGGAGGGCTTGACACACGGACTTGCTAAATCTATACTTTATTGGCAAAATCATTCTTTTTTAATTCGTCAAAAATTTAGCGACTTCAGATAAATGCATTTAATATACTGCGTCTAAAGCTCGAATCTTTCAAATAAATGGCTGAGTACTGTTTTTGGGAAACCTCACGTTAGAACGGATGAGATTTTTTTATTCCTTATCTTCATACATATCTTTGAACCTAGGTAATATTAATATTACAATACAAATTTCTGAAAGTGTTCTCCTAATAACAAAAAATTTTTCATTACAAAGATAAAGTAAAAGGGCAATGGATGCTTCGCTTTTATGTATTTTCGCTCATCTTTTTATGTAAGATTTTAGCGGATCTTGTCAGCCATAAGTAAATAAGATGATTGATGAACTGTTAATGTAATAAGTTTTAAAATTCTTTATTGTCGAAAGAGATTGATACTTTCATTTTTTCCACTATGGTAACATTTATCTTTTTTATTAATAAAATTTTGTTAATAAGTTTGATTTTAAGTAATTTAAAAATTATTTCCAAAATTCTCTCTAGAAATGTGTATATAACAAAAGTATTAGGCATCATTATCGCTGAATTATTTGGCAGATCAGACAGCGACGAAAGCTAAAAGAAAAAAAAAGCCAACGGAGTCAGCCAACCACGAGCTCACTCGTGAAATCGGTGGCTAAACGATCGTCTTCGCAGCGGCAACTTTGCCGATAAGATCTTTCGAGCCGCACGTGCGCAGATAGTCGCGCAATCGAATCTAAAACATTCAAATTCAATTCGAGCACTTTCGCAGCCGGCGCGCAACTCGATCCATCCGACGCACGCGAGGAAAAAATTTGCGGGAGAAGGAAACTTTTTCAATGAACATCTACTTTCTCCCCCTTAGAAGCGGCTTTTTTCCAACTTTCTCCGCGAAAACAAGACTGTCCCTTCGCTGCAGCGAGGAAAAGTTCCGAGCTGTGCTGGCTCATGCTTTAATGAATTTCTTTTGCTAAACTTGCAGAGTTTTGAATATTTTTATACTTCATGCAAAGCGTATGGCAATATTTTGTTTTAATTTGGAGAAAATTGATGGAGTTGTGAGAAAAAGTACGCAATGAGTAATGGATTTTTAGTCTTGATTGAGTTTTATTGAAGATGCAATAGTTAAATGTAGTAAAATTTTTGTTTCGGAAAATAACTGAAAAAGAAGTAAAATATTCCTTTAGTCATATACGTCCGCAAATATTGTTTATACTCTTAAAAATTGTAAAAGTATCTAATAAATTCGAAAAAAAGTTTATGAAATACTCCTCACGATATACTACCACGTATGCAAATATTGTTCCATTTTAGAACGGTAAACAAATTAAGGATTGCTGGAAACTTTAGCTTTTAAACTCGTGGTCTCCACTAAATATGACGAATAATAAAAGATTTTCTGTAATCGTAATGAAATATTACACAGCTTGTTAAATTGTAGAAATTTTTAAAGATGAAAATGAACATTTGAATTGCTGAGGCCTCGAGTGCAGATGTAGCTTAAATCCAAACATTTTGGCATTGCAGAGAAGCGGCGGCGTGGCGCAACGCAACATCCGGCCAGAAGTGAAAGAGAGAGAGAGAGAGAGAGAGAGGTCGGAAGGCCACCGCGTCAGGGGCTGCCTGAATAATAAAAAGCAAGCGCGTCGGAACTGCAGCCGGCTCTGTGCGCGCATAAAGACGCAGCGCTTGCTTGGCCTCCGTATAATTCATGGGGGACTGCGCGATTTTCGTCGAAATTATGACTCGAGTGCGTGCGCGCTCGTTAGCTCGTGTTTCGCACTCGTTAGCTCGCGTAATTGGCGACTGAAGAGCTAATTAGGCGGATTGAACGGACGAGTGGGCGTGGCGATGTTTGATGAATTAGTTCCTGCCCCGAGGACGTTTTTACGATCGGCTGAACGCTTTCGACTCTTACTACTGCAAATTAGGCTTTGTTATCCTCAACGAACACTTTTCCTGCTTTTTGTACCTACTTTTTCGCTTTTCATTCTCTTTCTCAACTTTTCCATTACTTTTACAAAATTATTACTATTATTGATTGAACATTTTCTTTCTTCCAAATAAATAGACTTTTATAAAAATCTACATTTTTTCGAAAATATAAATATAATCTCTTGATTGAAATTTTCAAATAATTACTATAAATCCGTTTAATAAAAACAAATTTTATTTTTAGTCTAATAAACTTTTTATTACGGATTTATATTGATAAAAATTTTTATTTTTATAATATTCTAAACTGAAAGAGATGTTATTGATTCAGCTTTTTCGGCAGTTATATATCATACTAACTTTTGAACAGGATTGATCGCTATATTCATCAATAGCAAATAAACAGTTTTGAAAGTGATTTTCGCAAGTTGTTTGGCTCGATAAGAATTTTTATGAAAATCATCACTATAATTTGTCACTTTATTTTATTAAGTTTCCGTGAAATTTCATACAATTTATTTGAATAGCAATTTAACGTTCCGCACATGATCAGAATCTCAAGCAATCCTCGGATTTTCGCGACGACTCGTTTACATCGCGATAAAGCTAGCCTCCCTCTATACTTTGCACTCTCATATCCCGACATTACTTCGCTCTCGCGCAGGCTGGTAGCGCAACTCACGATCGCCCGTAAAGATATATCCGGCTTGGCTGCGCATAACGAGAACTTGGCGTGCATATACGTACGTATCTGTCTGAGAGCGCCGGCTCGCCGAGGAGTCGGAATATTGAAATTGATTCAACGAGCGAAAAATAAAGAAAAGCCCGAACGGAAGCGGCGCTCGCGATGCTTCATTAATCATAGGGCGCGCGTCTTTTGTTCGTCTTTGCATGACCTTAAAATGCCTTGCCAGAGCAAACACATCTGCAAGTTTGTAACGTATCTCTTGGGCCGAGCCGCTTTTCCATCCATCATCGATAGAGAGTGGAGGCAGCATCAATCTTTTGCCTCTCCCCCTCTCTTACTCACTCTTTCCGCCGGCGATTGAATGAATATAATCGGCGAGGATGTTTGAGACGCGAGATTAGACTTTCTTAAGTTGGAAAATTATATTGCCTGCTGGCGTTGCCGGAGTTTAAAATATTCATGCTCGGAACTGATTCGAAGAGTGTTTGTGCGTCGAGCCGTTTGATAGAATGTCAATAAGATTTTTTGCCTCTGGCTTTAAAGTGAAGCAAAATTATTCTGCTTCGTCATAAACCTCGTGAAAAATGACTTTTGCTAACCGCAGTATCTATTACGAATTAGATTGCCGTTTAATCATCTTGATTAATTTTTCACATACGCTAAGTTTTCTGTATAAAATTCTATATCAAACTCAAATTTCAAAATGAAAAAAAAGAATAAATAAATAAATGCTTTATCATATATCTAGCCATAATCGTTCTTCAAATCGACCAAAAGCTCATATTTCCATCACTATATAATCATCATCCTCAATCTCAAAGTCTCAACACCTCAGCTATCATTCAACTCAGCCCCCAACCCACCCCCCCATATCTTGCTGAAATTAATAAAACCAGGCGCAAGATCTGGATAAAAAAAAAAGAACTCGGTATCTTCATAAATCACGTAAGCCTCGCGTGCGTCTCGCGTAACCGAACGGCCTTAGGCTTGGCTCGATGACTTTTCGTGCGCCACGGAGGCAAAAGCTAACGTCCCCGCAGTATAAATCATCGCACGAGTGGATAGGTACGAAGAGCGCGACGACAATGTAGAGACGCGTGGACTCGTAAAATGTCGCGTGATTGCGAGGGAGGAGGCGCTGAGGCGATGAGAATGATTTATACACTGGAGAGCGCCGAAGGCGAGATCGATGCGCATACGTTTTCTGGAAGGCAGATCATTCGAGCCGAGCCAGCCTCCAGACGGAGACGGGCTTGGATTTGTTTCTATGCTCGCTGCAGCGGCTCAATCTTTGCTTTTGAAAATATGAAAATCTGAGCTGCATGTGTGTGTGTGCCTGCAATGGAAAGATATTCAGTATAGGCTTGGGAATATCAATATGCTTTGCAGCTTTCTGATTAAATGTTTCTCAGTTTTTCGTGTCTGTGTATAACTGTATGAAGAAAAGTTTTTGCCAATCAAATGATGAAATAATACCTTGAATAACCTCAATCACTTGCATATTTCAATTAAAAAAAAAAAATTAAATATCGAGATGGAAATTTACAATTCGTTGTACACAGTACAAATTCGAGAGTAATTTCTTATTACTCTGATTCTTCTTTTTTATCTTTAAAAGTACATGAGTAGAAAAGTTCATATAATTTTTTACTATGCGGCTAAAGAGTCGTTAAAATTGATGAAGGACTGTAAGCATAAAAATAATTAAGTGCAAAATGATCTTATTAGAGTCTATGTTACGTAACGAGAAGTTCTACAGTATAAAACAGCATTAGCTCATTAAAATTTTGCTGTATTAACTGCTATTAAAATTTTATTTCGCCAATTACTTCAAGAAAGATAACTACGATTTTCTTCGTTATTCTTGCTGTAAATTAGCATTAGATATCTCAAATAATCAATTTTATATTTGATTCATATTAAATTTTTTAAAATTTTAAAAAATAAAAATCAACTTGTAATCAATAAATTCATGCACTTATGACGATAACAATCTAGCGATATAAGTGTACATAATAAGTCCTTAGCTTCGCGTAAAAGAAAACAAGAATAAATACAGGTAACAAAAGAGGTGCAACTGGGGACAGAGTCATTGTGTATTACTTGTATGTATGATCAACCTTCGTATACTTACTCTTTAACAAATAAGTAAATGTATACGTTAAAAAGAAAATTATACCAATATAATTATAATATTTAATTTCATACTTATTTCATTGTAAAAACGTAAGCTTTATATAAATTTACATAAAATTTGAATTATTGATTTATAATGGTAACATAAAAGATAAACAAAATAAACATAAATCTAGGTAACATAAATCTTTCGAAACTGACGATTAAAAAGTTACTTATTAAAACCTCGCAAACCTTAGAAGCGCTGGAGAGTCCGGAGCAGGAGCGGCTTGCTCTCTCTCGTCCGGCGACGCTCGAAGATAGCGGACTGGACACGTATGATTACGCGACGCGCGAGCTCAGTCGAAAACTCGAGGCGAGACTGCGGCTTTACCTCGGTGTGAGCGACAGTGCGTATATCCGGCGTTCATCCAATTTGTTACTTGGGCCATTTTTGCATAATTTTAACCTTAAAAATAATATACAAATACGAAATATTCATGTTTTCTATAAGTTGAATTTCCTCAGTAATTAGTTTTCGTATCAATTCGAAACTTTAACATCATCATTTATAAATAAAAATTTCTTTAGTTTGGAATGAACTCTGATCAATTGTTAATTGCAGAGGTGACACTTCCTTAATTACTTTGCACTTTTGCAGTATGTGCAAAGTCATGTTTCTCATAAGTATACTCCGTCGATGTGGAAATGCTGCCGTAAAAGATGTTTAATTAACAAATAAAATTGTTTCAATTTCTAAAAATGATAAACAGCGGGCTTATCCGAAAGATACGACACGATAAGCAGCCAAATAATATTAATCATTATAAATTAGTTAATGCAAATGAAAATTATCGATTAATTTTCCGTGTCAGTAGTATTCATTATTATTTCAGTTCGTTTCGACTATGACTAATTCGTTACCGCTCTTTCTTCATGCCACATGTAATTTATTATCGCT
>JAPYZA010003825.1:0-14426 GCA_030522685.1 Eupelmus azureus | reverse complement strand
TGTAAAAAACAAAAAACGATTATTGGTATAGAAAAATTTGTCAACTATCTTGTCTCTATCGAAATTCTAATTTGCCTGAGAGCAACAACTCGGCAACGAAATCATATAAAAAAACTGGCGCACCTCGCGGCAGATCGAAATCATCGACGCGCGCGCTCTCGATTTCTCTCTCCCCGCGTGGGCGCACGATGAATCTTCAGTTGACCGCACACTAGCGTTATATATACTTACATTCGTGGCGCGGGCACCTAGCCCGGGAATTGTAATTTCCTTTGTAGTACAGTGACGTCATGCGAGGCTCGCGCAACAGCTAGGTGATGCGAAATCAGGAGATGAAGCAGATAACATTGTTTTTCTTTTTAATTCGCATATTTATTAATTCTGCATGTAGTATGTTTTCTTCATTTTTTTAGTATATTTTTGGCGATTCGTTATAAATGATACCTAAAGTTAGGCGCAATGGTTTATAAAAGATTACATGCATTGATCACTTGACATGAGATTCTTGTAAAAATATTATGTAAATAGTTACAAAATTACACGTTTAGTATAAACATAATTGAAATACCAGTTTTAGTAGACACGATTATGCCTATCAAAACACAATTCAGTTACAACACGAAGTAAAAAATTCAGTATTCGTAGTTACAGGAAGAAACGAATATTTGAAAAACTCTCACTGGAACATTCAGAGATTTTTTTATATCACAATACGTTATTCAAAAATATCTCTAGAAATACCTACACACATGTACTATAACATTCACTCTAGTTTGGCCGACTTCGCTGTGCGTTTATCAATATTTGTCTACAATTGTTTTCAGTATTTAAGGCACCTAGAGTATTTTTATCGTTATAATTCGTCGTAGCTCCTCCGTGGTAGCAGTTCTAGCACTTCATCTTTAATAGCTTCTGCAGTCGAACTCTTTATCCTTAGACCGTCCTGTAATCTCATGCGATGACGCTTTGTCGAATACAGCAACAGAGTTGGATAGGATCGAATACCTGCTTGACTGCAGTAATGACGGTAGTAGTCGCAATTAAGCCGTAACAAACGTACCTTTCCCTTCAACATCTGAAAAAGGTTCCGAAATTAGTAAATCAGGACTTACGTATTTCCTTTTAATATCTACTAATAGGTGTATTCGTAATACGAAAATTCCATGTTAGAAATATCGCATTAACAATGATAAAAGTTGGATACAATTTTATCCACTTAAATCCTTTTAAATTCGTTAATCTATTAATACTGTTTAGGAAATCATTTTTAATCCGTTATTTCGAATAGGGTTGGTACAAAACAATGAATTACCTGCGCAGCTATCGTGAATTGTGGTTCTAAAACTATGCAATGACCACACCAGGGTGCAAAGTAATCGACTAGCACTACATCATTAGTTTCTAAAACTTCTTTCTCTAGGTTTCCTTCATTTAAATCTTGCACTTGCACTGGTAAAAATTGCGTGATCCATTTTAACAGAGAAGTAGCGTCTCTTTGTCCATTGTATAATCTATCAATTTATTTTAATAAATGAAAAATAATTTTTTGATCCATTAAAACCAATTGTAAGATGTTATACTTACGCAACTGAATTTAAACCTTCACTACCGATTGGGTACAGTCGAATTGTAGGATAACTGCGAATATTTTGTCCCTGGCACAATGATTTTTCTGCTTCACAGTCAACGCTTGCAATTTTAACATTCGAAAGAGCTTTGAGTGCCTTTGCCACAGCTGTCCACTCGGGAGCCAATTGTTGGCATGGCCCACACCAGGGAGCAAAGTAATCCACTACCCATAAATGCTTTGCTCTCTTTTTACCTAATTTCTGATGAAAATTATCCAGGGTCAGGTGCAAAACTGAAAGTATATAATATATTTAAGAGTACTTAATAAATTTATTTTATTTTATTTTTTTTTTTTTCTTTAAAGTTTAGTTAATCGTTTGGAGGTAATTTTTTGAGATGATAGATGGAAAAAATTGATTTTTGCGAAACCAAATTGTTAAAAATCAGTTTATTCAAACCTTTATTGTCAACGTTTCCGTGGACTTGACAAGGCTTAACAGTTTAGAACATATCTAATTTTTCATTTTATTTTTATTATCTTTAATAGTTTTTAATTTAACAAACATGGATTCTTACTTTACCCACAATATTATTTTTCAAAATACAGTTTTTGAAAATGTGCAAGCAGACTCATTTTATATAAAACGAAGAATGGGGCTCTGCATTCAAAAATGTTTATTTTTAAAGAAAAGTGGAAAATTGTATACAACTCTAATACTGGCTTTACTTGTAAACCAATATTAGAATGTGCCATTTTTCACTTTTTTAGCTCAGTTTTGAAATAAAAGTTTTTGTATAGAGAGACCCATTAATTGCACAGCTTTCAAAAAATATTTAGAATATTTTCAAAAATTAGTTTGAAGATAAAGTAACAATCGTTGTCGGTATAAGGCATCCTTTTAACAATAAAATAGACATGTTTAAACTGTCTAAATTAATTATACTACGATCCAAATTCATCCCTATTTATGGAATTCTTAAAAGTAAAGTTAATTGAAATAGAAAAGTATTTTTGTTACAATTTTGTTTAGTTGATAACATACCCGTAGGATTTATAGCTTCATTAATAAATTCGACGACATTTGCTGCAGTTTTCTGACTTGAAAATTGAATTTTACTACTACCATTGACTAACATAGCTGTGGGGTAAGACCTTATATTATACTGTCTACAAATCTCGGAATGTGTTGTACAGTCAATTGTTCCAAAGTGTAATACTGATGAATCAAAATGCGTTGATGCTTTACGTAGTTCTGGAAGAAAGTTCATGCAAGGCGGACACCAGGGAGCATACCAGTCAAGAAACCATACTTCACCTAAATTGAATCATTAACGTTTTTAAACTGTTTCTGTTACTTCTAAATTATTATAAAAATGTGTTGTAATTCTTACCATGTTGTTTATCTAGTATTGTATGTATCTTTTCTGCTGAAAGAGCCCAAACATTTTCTGCTTTTAAACTGTTTTTAGCAAAATTTGCAATATCATTCATGGTATTTTTGCCATGACTTAATTCAAATGCACCACCAGGTTTTAAAACACCCCAAGCAGGATAATGGTTCACATTTAAGTTTTTACACAAAGTCGAATATCGACCACAATTAATTTTAGCTAAAAAATATTGAAAGTGATGATAAGTACATATAATTGCGAATTATAAACAATTTTTTATGTTGCATCATATCAACAAAATTTTATACCTAAATTTACATCTTTCAATATACTTGGCAGCTGTTTTAGTAACACATCAAATTCTGTAGCATGACCAATGTAAAAGCAAAGAAGCCATCCATCACTAGATTTTCGTCTTAGTTGATCTAAAACATCCTATAAATATAATGTGTTGCAATATTTGAATTATAAAATTATAAGAGTGTTATTAAAAAATTATTATTTTACATTAAATTCATCTTCAGTGATATCTTGTGGTTCTGGCAACTGGTCTAAAACTTTTTTGACTAGGTCTTCTACTTCTAGAACATCGTCAAATGCAATATATGGTTTTGATTTGATATCTGCATCACTATGAGGAGGTAAATAAACTACCCCAGTAGTATCAGAAAGTAGTCCATCACAATTATTACCCTTACAATTAAAGACTTTCACGTCAACTATTTTATCCTAAAATAAATATAAACATATGTAGATACATTCAAATTTTAAATGTTACTTAAATAAAATAAGAATATTTACAAATATAGCAGCTACTTTCAATCTTTCATCTGACGTAAAACAGTAACGATCTTCCCCACAAATAAAAACTATTATAGGTTTATCATACGAATGTTTAGTACTTAATAAATCTTCCCAAGACGATTTGCTAATATAAGGTATTTCTATGTCTATTTGATCCAGTACAAATTGCATAATAGCTTCATAAGTTTTTTCACCTCTATATTTGACTCCTTGTTTAGAGTTCTGAAACAAGAAAAGTTTGATAAAATTTGATTAATAACTGTATAAATTTAATAACACTTGCACAGATAAATATAATTACTGGTGGATAATGTAGTAAAGTCGGATAAGACTGTATTCCAACTTGAGAACACAGGTGCCAGTCATCTTCACAATTCACTGCACCAACTCTTATGACTCCTTCAAGATCTTTGGCTATTTTCCTCCAGTGTGGAGCCAAATGGTGGCAGTGACTACACATTGGCGAGTAGAAGTTAATAAACCATATTCTTTCTGAATCTTGAACACTTTCAACTGAAAAAAATTTAGTTGGTCTTAGACTTTATGTAAAAATAAACAAAAGATTAATAATATAAATGAACTTACAATAATCATTTCTATTTAATGTTACGATTTGAGGATCATCATCATAAATTCCAAAATTATTCTGATAATATGTGTATGAATGATAATTAGTATTTCGTTTGGAATCATCAAGACCTTCTTCTCCATATAAGTCATATTTTTTTCTTAAATCGGGATCTTTCAATACTTCATAAGCTGTTGTTAATTTGACAAATTTTTTGTGGGCATCTGGATCATCCTAAATTTATAATATTTAAGAAACAAGTAATGCAAAAAGAAAAACTAAAAATGGAAGTGTCAACTTACAGTCTTTTTATCTGGATGTTCTGTAACTGCCAGTTTCTTAAAAGCCTTTCTAATGTCCCGTTGATCCGCTGTCCTCTCAATACCCAAAAGTTTGTAATAATCCTCAGCCCAAGCGAGGGACACAAATAGGAAAAAACTAAATAATATTGCACTGTGCCTGAAAAATGATTTGATTTTTAAGAGAAAAAAACATAAGCAACTCAAACCGATAAACCAAAGTGTTCGCTGTGCCAGATGACAATGACAACAATAAAAAACAATAAAGTTACATCGAAATAAGAAAAGCAATGCAAAATTAGTAATCCAAAAAAGAAAAAACGAAATAAAAACTAAATTAACGGTAAACAAACCGGAAAGCCACAACCTCGCACTTACATTTTGCCTCGGTGTCTCAGTAACTGGTCGTGATGGCGTGGAAAGGGCAAAAAAAAACTTTGACGATAACTTTATCGCTGCATATCTCTTAGACACTCTCAGTCCTCATCCTCTTCATCTAACGTACTTTCTCACGAGCCGAACCGCCCACATTCAACGATAAACTTTACTCTCGGCATGCCGTATTTGGAGTAAAGCTTCGAAAGACTGACGCTGACCAATAATCGTAGCTATTACAGCTAACCTATCTTACGTATACACAAAACTTGACATGCCGGCGCGCTCAGGTTTGACTCCATGATGCTCACGACATTAGCTAATAGACAGCTACGCCATCGCGTGGCGCGAAAATTTAAACGAGAACGAAACTGAGACTCGCGTTCGCGTCTGGCTTCAGACGGCGCGGGCTTTTCTAAATAAGAATCAAATAACCTAACAGAAGGCAAATGCACGATCTGACTTAGCAGGCTCAAAATGGATCTGATGGGTCTGGTGCCGGATCTGGAGTCGCACGACGTGGTAATTAGCTAACTTTTAGTAAAATGCGATAGACAAGTGCGATATGTAACTGGCAGTGTAAGATGACCGGCGCTGACTCTACCTGCAGCGTCAGCCGGTGATAAAGCACGACTGCAAAGTAGCGGAGGAGGAGGACGAGGTGAAGAAATGGATAAAAGGCGACGACCTCTTGGCCCGGCTGAAGTGCTGGTTCACGAGGTGGCGCATCGTTTCTACGAGCCACTACTACGCCCAGACTTGCCTCAAGAGCTCGCACGCCATCAGATACGAGGTCAGAAGACACCTGCAGTACTCGCCCTATATGATTCATCCCTTCAGTCCCTTTAGGTATGCGTTATACACTTGACGTCCTGTTGCACGATCATTGATTATTGATACCTTTATGATTTTTGTGTGTTTGGAATATTTGGTAGAAATGTCTGGGACCTGATCATGACCGCCGCGACTTTAATAATAATTATGCTGACGCCTTTTCTGAACGCCTTTCTGTTCAACGAGCAAGTGACTGCACTGCCTTTCATTCTGGCTATCGACTTTGTCCTCATGATCGACGTGATCCTCCACTTCTGCACCGGCTATTTTGACGCGCGCACCAAAACTGTCACCATGAACTGGCGAGTCGTATTCGTGTAAGGTTTTTCGAATAAATGTAACGCGCAGAAAGTATATAAATACTATAACCATTACTTTTTTAGCAATTACGTAAAGGGTTATTTCTTCCTCGACTTCTTATCCTCACTGCCGGTCGAGATATTCGACTACTTCGTCGAGGGCGACAAACACATCGAGTGGTACTGCTCGACCTTTAATTTTCTCAAGGTCATCAGAATGAGGAATCTTATTAATTATATCGAGCAGATGCAAAAAGTAAGATATGTCTTGCTGTATTGATGTTCATTATGCTTTTACCTTTTTCTGGGAATTGCAGTCTTACCACATATCCTTTCAAAACGTCAAAATTATCGAGCTTACGATAATAATAATCATCGCCCTGCACTGGTCGGCCTGTCTCGTTTATTACGTGCCCATGCTTACCGAAAAGAACACGGAACGAGAGAACGCGTTAGTTGAAATTTTCATGGTTTTTATTGTGCCGCGTTACACATAGATATGTTCGCTCTCTTGTAACTCTAGTCTCGTTAAGCAGGACCTCGTGGATATTGAGCGAAAGCATGCTGAAGCGAGACACTAAGATGAAAAAGTACATTCTCTGTCTGAATCGTGCCACGATATCTTTGGTCAACTCGGCTCACTACTTGAATGTCAACACCAGCGAAGACATGATCATGAACTTCGTTCTGTCTATTTTCGGTAAAATCGGATTTATTTACTTGCTAGGTGCGCATAACTGATGAGCCATTATTACGGAGATAAGACAAAAGTGTATAAGATAAGTGAGATTACCGACTGTCGGTAAATTATATTTATACCTATGATGTTGCCCAGCTCGATTCCTCCAGCTCATGTCGACCCTACACTCGTCGAACAAGGAGCGCTTGAGACTGTTGCAGCAGCTCCAGGAGTACATGCAGTACAAGGAACTGCCGAAAGTCACTCAAAGGAGATTGATGGTCTATTGCGATTACTGGTATAAAAAAAACTTCACTCGGGACAAGCGCATTCTCGGCCAAGTCTCCGAGCCTCTGCGCGAGGTGATTACTCAATTTTATAAGTTACATTCTTTTGTGCCATCACCTAGTTGATTTTACGTTTTGTCGCTTTTCAGGAGCTGATTTTCCACAACTACAAGAAACTACTGGAGACAGTCGATCTGTTTCATCTGCTGCCCGAGGCGGCGATCATTCAGTTGGTGAACTTCATCAAACCGCAGATTTATCTGACCAGCGACACCATCGTCAAGTCCGGTACTCACGGAGATTCCTTGTTCTTCGTTGGCTCGGGTACTGTTGCAGTTTACACGAGTTTAGGAAAGGAAGTAAGTTCAAAATACAAAACAAAAAAAAAGAATAATTAATTAAACAATACGAATGAAAGGTATGCCACTTGGAGGACGGCTCGTATTTTGGCGAGATAGCCTTGGTGATGGAGAACGAGCTGCGAGTCGCTAGCGTCGTGGCAATCGAGACCTGCGAAATAATGGTAGTACCGCGAGAGGCTTTCCAGCAGGTCATAGCACCGTATCCGAATTTGCTGAGCCGGCTGCAAAAAGTAGCTCTGGAAAGACTGGAGAAGACTTTGCTGCTCGACGAGATCTACAGGCTCGAGGATCCGCATCCCCAGTACATCAATATCAGCAACATCAGGGGAAAGAGAAGAGACTAAAGAGAGATTGTATGTGTATTTTCTTATTTTTTATTAGTTCATGCAATCGAGTAACAAAGACGTTGTAACTAAGTGAAACTGGTAAACTTTGTGGTTAACGTTAACAATTTCTATTACTAGTTTATTTGCCGGCTATGTATATGTAATATCAGCGAGACTATTTCTGTTGATGCTCGAAGTGATATGTTTGATGTTCGTTTATAATAAAAACTACATTCTAAAGCATCATGGATACTTTTAATTGGTATAATATTAAACTGTTTAAATTAAGAAAAAGCTTTTTTTAAGGATCAAAAAAGTTTAATAATATCGATGTAATTAAATCTTCAATAGTCTCAAATAATTTTCCTAAATTTTTATTTGGAATGATGTCAAGTAAATAAATAAAAATATAGTTATTTTCAATTCATACTAACTAAATAAACACGCTAACAAACATTTAACAAAATTATAGTCTATTCAACTATCTAAAAAATTTTCACCTAAAATGGAGTTTAGTAAAATAGTAAGGTTTTTACATATTCAGCTATTTTTTTCTACTTTTTTATAAGAGTCGACGAATCGCTTGTAATTTAACAAACAAATCTTAAAGAAACAATTTTTCTTTAAATATACTTTAAAACTCAAGTAAATAGCAATCGCATATACAATTAAAAAATAAGTTACATCCCGCCACTCACCTCAACTACATTTAAAATTCGCATAAAAGAAAACACTATTTTCCAACCAAGACTCCTCTACAATCAACAAAACCAGAACTCACCAGCGAACAATCAACAACGAACCACCGCACGAAGGGAGCGTCGTAACAAATCGTCAACAAATCTCCTTAGCCAATACGGCAACGATCGCCAAAACGAAACCTCCTAAACGTACGACCTATCATAATTCAGCAAGGTCCGTCCCTCCCTCATCTTCCTCGGATTCCTGTACGACTGCTGATAGATGGTCGAGAGCCTCCAGTGCTCCGGATAGTCCGCGTCCCTACATCCCGTAACTATACTGAACGGCGGCGTAAGAGTATCAATGCAAAAGGATCTTCTGGCATAGGGCGTCCTGGGCCTGGGCACGCTGGACCTATTAGGTAGCCCGTTATTTTTGCGCTCGACGACGCTACAGCCCTTCTTCTGCAAGCAGGAAGCCGAGCGCACGGCGCGAGTCGCGGGCTTCTTGCTGACGCCTTTCTCGTCGCACGCCCCGCAGTGGCGCATGAACTGGGCGCGCTTGCAGCGAGCGGCCTCCCCGATTTTTTTGCCGTCGCTGATGTGGATCGAGCCGAGGTTCTTGCAGAGCTCGTCTGTAGCTTTCTGAAATGTCATAACGTATGTTAAAAAATTTTTTCAGTTTTTTTTCAAAAAACATTGTGTATTGAAAAAGAAAGAAAGTTACAATTTTATTTGAAATTAGATTATTTAATTTTAAGTCCTTTTTAATTTAACTTTCATTAAGTGT
Source organism: Eupelmus azureus (assembly GCA_030522685.1). Classification (NCBI taxonomy): domain Eukaryota; kingdom Metazoa; phylum Arthropoda; class Insecta; order Hymenoptera; family Eupelmidae; genus Eupelmus; species Eupelmus azureus. The sequence goes on along the minus strand of JAPYZA010003825.1, from coordinate 5,162 downwards.
AACTGAATTTTCAATCATGTGTACGGGGAAAATACTTCTGCAGTATATATGTGTATACGCGACATTGACATAATATGAATAGAACAGGTCAAAAAATAGAAATCACTGAAACTTTAGAAATATGTTCTGCATGACACCAAAAATATAACGAAAATTTTTTGAAGGTCAAGGTCAACAAGGTCAAAAGTTAGGGATCGTTGAAATTTGGATTATCAGCTATTTTTACGTGTAATCAAAAAGTACCCTACTTTTTATCTACAATATTATCGATTTTCGGAAAAAAATATTATAATTTTTTATTGAAAAGAATTTTTTATAGAAAATTGCAGAATATGACTAAATTTTTCTAGCTTATAATTTCCAAAACTTCTAGATAATCTGTTTAACAAAAATATAAAACTGAAAAAAGGAAAGTTTACCAGTTTGAATTGCTGCATTAACCGATCTTTTTTTCATCTTAATCTGTATCATAAATACAAAGCTATACCATAAAGCAATCGATCTGTCTTGACCTTACCCGAGCGCAAATCTCGCAGCTTTCCTCGCCACACTGGCAGTCAGGTTCGGTGCCTTGCTGGCCAGGTATGCAGCCATCCCTGACGTCGGTTTGGGACTCGGAGTGCTGAACAAGGGCGAAAATAGCGGGGGCCGGTCCGCCGTCGGAGCCGTCTATGTGAGCGGCCCGGCGGGGCTCGTACGATGGGTCGATCGGCGTCTCCCAGCAGATGGCCAGGTCCATGTAGGTGATGGGCTTTTTGCAACCCAAGGCGGGCGCATACTTGTGCAGGCGGTTCAGCTCCTTTTTGCGACTGGCCAGGTTCTGCCGGCGGGGCACTATCTTCTGGCATCTTGATAATAATTATTTGATATTTCAGTATTTAAGATGATGGAAATGTGTTGATTACGCTGTAATAAGTTTTTTTTGTAAGACATGCACGATTTTCGCGTTTTTCGATACCTAAAATGTGGGTCTTAGGTACCGTTTTTGTACCGGCGCAATTAAAAACAATCAATTAAAAACAAAAAGTAATAATAATAATAGAATTAAAATGAAAATTTCATAAAATTAGTTCGGATATCAAAAGGTTGAAAGAAAACCGGGATCAAAAATTAAAAAAGCTCTAACAGACCTAACTACTGTATCCGACAGTTTATCAGGTCTTAAGACGGAAACTTAAAGATTTGGCCTACAATTAAGTTTATACACGTCATTAATTTTATTCATAACATCGCAAAAATGATGTATTTTACATTTCAGAACGTACAAATTTTTTCCCCTTTCATTCCCCACCTCCAAATCCCAAAGATCAAAACATCAAACAATATTCCCGCCACGAAAAAAGCCAAAAAAAAAAAAAATCAACTACACTCGCCTGTTTCGACTACTAACAACCTTTTGACGGGCTCGCACATGCAGGGCATCTCGGCCTTCTTGTCCACCGTGAATATAGCATCGTCCACCCGATCCGGCAGCGGCTGGTGCTGCAGATTCTCCGCGTGAAACTTCCTCGCCGTGGCGAATCTATCGAAGCACGAGCCCGTCGGCTCGGCCACATTGCTCTTAAACGACTTGGCCGAGCTGGGCCTCCTGTCGCTCTTGCAAACTTGCTGCTGCTGCTGGCCAGCACTCAGGCCCGAGATTCTCAGGTTGCCGGCCACGTAGTCGGGCAGGACGCAGGTGTGCTCGCGAATTGGCTCGCCTGTCCGGGTCACGCTTCCCGGACAATGGACGCAGCACTTCCTCTGCATGGCGATAAAAGCGGTTTTCCGGTTACTGGAGCGCGGCTTTGTTCGCCGCGATGAGCGATAAGAGCCGCTTCGAGGCTGACTTTTCCGCGGGTGCACTGGTTTGGTTTAGAGGATCGGTGTTGACGATTTGCATTGTTTTTGGAGAAAGGATAAGCGATGGTAGTTTAGGTTTTTTAAGAGTTTATTACTCTTGAGAGGCTTTTTATTACGGGCACGAATCACTTGGCTTTGCACAGTACTAGATACATTTAGCAGCGCTTATATCTAGAATCTGTTTATATCGACACGTAAAGTACACAAGGAAGTGAGCGAGAAAAGCTTGATCCTGCCCGTCCTTTGGAAAACCACTTGACCGTCCGCTGATCGCGACAACCCCGCGCATTATCAAACTTGGCGCCGTCACGAGCTTTCCTCCTCCTTCAGCTGCCTCATCCTCCTCTGCTCGAAAACAATCCCGAGACTAATCCGAAAACCGCTCGAATCTCTCAGAACTAATCTCGAGGACGAAAAATTCCGAAGCACAGCCCCTCTACGTTAATCATCAGCTAAAGCTCGCAAGCTCGTGCGCGCGCTTGTTTACTTGACGACGGGGAATAGTTCAATACCCAGGTAGCCTATTACGTAACGGCAGTTTCTCCACAGAGGAAGGGAGCCCGCGATGAAGACGAATAAAAGATAAAAAAAGAAAAAGCTCGCGGCTCTGCGCAAGCTTGCAGCTGGCTCGTGTGCTTTTTGGATCGTCGCATGCCCGAATGCAATTAGCGAACGGGAAAAAATTGGGACAAGCGTGCACGCGCGGTGACGTCGCGTGCTAGCTTTGTGTCGCGCGCTTATAGATACAAGCTTGCGACGATGCGTCCGCGGCTATTTATCAAATTTGCGGTGATTCTTCCGGTGGGAAACGATGCTGCGCTTGTGCCGAGTAAACATGTTGTCGTGCTGGCGCTAGATCGGGGCGCGATTTCGCTTTGTGTGATGATGCGTAATTTTTTTTATTGCTGGAGCGCTTTGCAGGGTGCTGGTTTTTTCGTTTAGACATGATGGAGGTAGTTTTTTCGAATTGGGGGGTAATAGGGACCTTGTTTGGGTGGTAAAATTTACGTTGTGTACTGTTAGTCGATAAACTTTTACGATGGCCATTCATCACCTGCTTATAGTAAATGAAAGAAAGAACAATGTTCTCTTTCGAAAAAAAATTTTAATTGCTTCAAAGTAAAAAGCACATTAGCGTTAGTAAATACATCGGTTAAACAATCTTAATAACCGATTTATGCGCAGCAATTAACTAAAATAAATTATTCTCTAAACGCTCCAGATACATACCGTTTTAAGTAGTTACAGCCGCGTCACGTCTGACAAATTGTTCTGGGAATCAGCAATTTGATGACCTGCCGATTCGAGAACTTATTGTACTCTAAAATAAATTTATCGCGAATTTAATTATCAATACACACTTGACATGCATTCCCTTCCTTCATTCGCTACATCAACTATGCGTCTCGAGGCTCATTCATATTTTTGCAGTCATCTTTTCATCTTTTTATCTTGCCGAAGCAAAGTTGCCAGTTGCCGTTCTCCGCGCACTCTGCGCTCTCTGCGTGCACGATCGAGACGCCTCGAGTATTATTATATTTTCGGGTGCTAACTGATTTTTCACGCTTCCTGGTATACTGACCGCGACGAGTGAACGTAACGGAATTATACAGACACGTCGGCGCTGAAAAAGAGAACGGACGCGCTGGGGGAGCCCGAAATTTCTGAAAAGTTTACCGGCTGATTAAAGCCGCGGCTAAAAATACGTCCGGGAGTCTGCTTTCTTCACGATCGCAGGCCTACTCATTATCTCTCAGCCCAACGCAAGAAAGTGCTAAGTATATGTAAGCTGCCAGCGCGATAAAGCAAATCAATCTCACTACTCTCCGCAAAAAAAAGAGAAAACCAAATATCGCATTCGCACAAAGTAGAATAGCCGAGCGGCTTTTATCTCCAAGGTCCAAGGTGAATCTCTTCAAGTTTAGATCAAGGGAACCAGCGCCGTCCCAGATTAACACAGGCGTGCAGCGAAGCCGCAGCGGCGGCGCAGCTGTTGAATGAAAGTACGTAAACGCCTGACTCTGTCCAGCGTACACTAACCAGCCGTCCGTCAGTCTCTCGTGCCTCGCGGAGCGGCGCGTATCACGCGCGTTTTTACGCGCGCTTCGTTTAGTTTTAATAGACCTTGTCACGTGTTGCGTCGTTTTACGCCGAGTGTAAGCGCGCCGTTCAATGCTTTTACGTGGAAGCCGGATTTTGCGTGTCAAGGAGCTTCGGTGGGAGTGCTTTTCTGAGCGGGGAACTGATTAACGACTTTGTTTGGATGGTGCGCTGTCAATTGTCGATTGATTGCGAGTGCATGTGGATGCTGCTGTTGGATGCGATGAGTTGACCGGCCTGTAAGAGAAGTAGACGTCGTTTTAGTTGAATATTCGCATTTTGCTTTGTAAGGAAGTACAAATAGTAAATTTAATTAATGGTGCGATTGAAGAATGCAGGATGTAGTTTAAGTGGAACCTTGGCATTAGCAAACAATTGAAAAGTTTCACACTAAAAGACTGAATAATAATGATAAAGCAACAGTCATACTTAATAGCTGAAAGATTAGTCAAGTGCATCGGAATAAACACGTGCGCAAAACCTTTTGAAAGCTTTGCAATAGCTTTACAAAAGAGTAACTCGCATTTTAAATTAAGACATCTCTCTCAAAATTAAGTTACTCATCAAACGTTAATATATTTAAAACAACAACAGCCTACAACTAATTTCGAGCCAGCAAAATAACCACCGTCGCCAAAACGACAAAACACCCAGTCAAAAAAAACAGCTCTACCCGCACAGCAAAAAAGGAGCTTGACGCGCGAAAATGAGCCACGCGGATCCGTTATCCACATCCCGCACGCACATTCCGAATCCTCGCTTCTCCCGCAAATGATCAAACCAGCTCATCGAGAAGGAAAAACCTGACATCATGACGAGCACTCCGAAAGCTGCCGGCGAGGAGGATGACGTAATCCTGTTCATGGACGAGCTGCCGAGCAACGGCCCCGAGGCGCTCGCCTCCCTGGATCATCTTGACGGCGACGAGCCGGCCACGCGATCGATAGCCTCGACGACCCTGGAGGCGGGCAGGTTCGCGCCGGCGCGTCTCCTGGAGACGGACAACGTCAACAATCCGAGGCCGGAGCATGGGCCCGAGATCGACGACCTCGAGCCAGAGCTGCCGAGGCCACGCGGCGGTCATTACCCGGGCATCGATGACGGACTGCTGCCCGACGACGATGAGAAGCCTATGGTGATTATTTTTTTTTTTTTTTTTTTTTTTTTACTTCAGTTTTCGTGTTTTTCGATTGGTTTTTCCAAATTTATTTTTCGGTCTT
>JAPYZA010003824.1:0-18204 GCA_030522685.1 Eupelmus azureus | reverse complement strand
AATATCTACATAAATATTAAAGATATTTTGAGGTAATATAAAATTTATTTTTAGTTATTCTTTATAAAAACAAAATATATAATAAAAGTAATATATGGAAACAAATTCATTTTATGGCTATTCTAATATTTACACTAAAACGCAATTTCAAAGTAAAAATAAATCTACTAAAAATATTAAATTTGTATTATTTTCTTAATTGACTAAAAAAATACTCCAACAGAGTAAACCATCAAGGTACTAATTAAAAATGCCCGCCGAGCGTGGACTATTATTCTCTTTAGGAACGGAAATTAATAATAAGCCCCAGCCAGGCCAGCTCTTCCTCGACAACTCTGTCTGACGGCGGCTTGTACCTCGCTCTCAAACTTCCGTCCCCAAGACTGTGCGCGACATCATCCTCGACACAGACGCCTCAACCACACGCTTCACCTCTCTCTCTCTCTCTCTTTCTTTATACCTTCTCTCGTTCGCGCTGCCTTTATATATACATACATATTATACCTGTACTAAATGCACGAGTACTCGTGGCTCAAGTACCAAGCTTCTCCTCCTCCTCCCACGATATACCACCATATAAGTAAAGTTGTGTGCGCGGAAGAGATAGCGCGCGCGCTCGCGCGGAGGTGCACGTAGTTGGGAGGAAAACGGAGAACGCGGTAGTGCGGACACCAGGCTTATTTCTGCACAAAGCGCCGCGCGGCGGGATCGTTCCGTACTCCGCTCGGCCTTGACTTCTTGCGCTGTCTTTGCTGCTTTCTATGTCTCTCTGACTTGTGTGTGTGTGTGTGTGTGCTTGTGTACGTGAGGCGAGCACTCGCTTCGTTTCACGGGGATTTTCATTCTCCCATTATTTGATGCTGCCTTTAAAACAATTTCATAACTAGCAACAGGAGCTATATGCTTGGCGTTATGGCTTATGGGGTATCAATGAGTTTTACCAAATCCGAATTGGGAAATTCAAAAATTTGTTGGGTTTTTATAAACTTTAGAATTTTTAGTTTTTATTAATTTTCATAAATATACTATTACAACGCATTTACTGTATTATATATTTTATACCCTACATAATTGCACTAAGCAATAAAGAAGAGAAATTTTAAAGTAAGTTTTATAATACAAATTTTTCTTTACATTTTTAAGTTATATAAATTTCTATGTAACAATTAAAAAGAAAATATTCAATATTTTGTTATTTTGATTTTGATTTGAGTCCAAATTATCTTATGTTACTGAAAGAGGTTGTTACTGAACTTGAATATTAACTATTGAAACGCTGTTTGAATACAAAACCGCTGGTGACTGATTTAGCTTTCAGGAACTTCCATTTTGAAGCATTTTGAAAATTGTTAATATTTGAAAGAATAACATTTTTTATAACGATGTAACTATTTGAGTTGTATTATTTCAGAATTAAGTGATGATTTCAATAATTTCAAGTTTTTTTTCTTTTTTTTTTAATTAGAATTGTGGATACGTACGTGGATTTTAGTGCCCATTTAGCCAAACTGTTCTAGTATTAGAAGAAGTGAATCACAAACCTGCAAGAAACATCAAAAAGCAAGACTGGTGCCCTACAGCTGAAAGCAGTCAGAAGCGGATGTCGAAACCGAGGCCAATCTTGCAGCCATCCGCAGCAGAGTCAAGGTCATCGAGTGCAAGTTAGAGGTAAACGATAAACTGTAAAAAAATAAACATGGATAATTTAAATGTAAAAGTGGAGATTAGCGGGTGTAGTACCGCAGACAAAAGTAACGAGAAATATACCAAACGTGATAAGGGTGGCGGGTGAACATAAGAGTTCGCAAGAACGATAGAAGATACAAGTTAAGAGGGTGAGGGTGACCCTCTTTTTTCTGCAGGGAACCACTCCGTGATTGATAATACGGACAATACGAGTTAGGATGCGAATTAAAGTACAAAAGAAATCGTAAGCAAATGAGAAACGTCCGACCAAGTGTTTTCAAACTCCTGAAAATACCCCTTTTCCATCTTCACCAGTTCACGTAAGAGATGCTACTCACTTTTGGGCACAAAATAAAAAATATATCGAAAAGAAAAAAGCAAGACTCGGCGCCGTTTTATATTTAAAAAAAATTTCATCACATTGCGATGCATGATTATATTTCCTATCAAGGGACGCAGCAGCGCTTCTGATGGCAAGTATAAGTAACTAAAGTTACGGACTAGCCGAGGGGCCGTCTATGTTAATGCCATTTCTTGTTACCCAGTCTTAAACCTTAGACACATCTTGACTTAATGTGGCTATTGATTAGTTTATTGTTAGTAACTATTATTATAATATTAGTTTATTATTGAGTCTCCTTAAGATCCAATCTATTCTACAGACAAGAGTAGAATTATCTGTAACTGTAAACGAGAGGTACCGTTAGAACAAATTTTGTTTTGAAAAATGGGCTAGTGTAGCTTTAGCTATAAACAAATTAGCATTATTTTCAGACATTATACAAGCTATCTGTTCACCACTATTCAGACGTTCTATGCACTCCGTAAAATAACGTACTGTTTAAACATAATTAAAAATTATTTTGTTTGTTATAAATTTTTTATAAATTATTATACATCAAAAAATAGCTAATTTCAATATGATCAAATCTTCTTCTGAATTTTCTAAGGCTCTAATTAACATAGTGACAAAAAAACTTTGTGAAACAGTTCACCATAGATACCGCGAGATACTGATGAATATTACTCTGTCTAATGATCTTCGTGGCACCTTACCAATTGGATGATACACAAATGTTCGGATGAATTCTAGAGCAGCTTCAAATATAGATAGTTTTAGAACGTATTTCAACAGACCACCTAATACTAGACAAATGAATACTATAGGTAGCCAAAATTTTAAAGTAAAATTAAATGTTATTTTGACATCTGAATTGTCAAAACTATTTGCTGTTATAATTTTTATATTATCTCAATATCAAGTACAGATTTGTCATTTCCAAAAACTTTGTAAATAAGATTAAGTCATTAATATATCTACTTTGTCCAAAAACACATCTTTGTAAACATCTTCCGGAAAATCTTAATCATTTTTATAACCAAAATATTTATTTAGATTTACAGTGATATTGCATTTATTCTTTTTAATACTGTACACATAACTGATAGAGCAACTCCAGTGAATCATCTTTCCAACATCTTCCAATTGAATTAAGTAAATTAGATCTTATTTTATCTTTTACGCTATAAAAAAATAATATTTTTTGTCCCAAAATTAAAATAAAAATATGTTGCGATATCATATTAAGATTTCTAAATTTTCTTCATAATTTACAAGTATTTTAAAGTTACTGACGGGGTACTTTTTACTATTCATTATACTTTATTATGAAGCTAGTTAGCTAAACTTTTTACAAATTTGCATTTATGAGCTTCTTGAAGTCAATGAATTCTCTAAACTTTACAAACTCTTAGTTTAATTGCTTTTAAATAAGTATAAGTGCAAGTTTCACCCTTCAAGGTGAAGGGGACTATAATAATTCACTGATGGGTATAGTTAAATACTTTAATATATTCACGTATATTAATTTAAAAAAAATCTTAATAGAAATACTTACGGCAAATTTCGCCGATATCCGAAATGCGTGTGGTCAACGTAAGTGACGACAACCAAGCGTGTGTGGTGGCGTACGTCAAGGCGCCGTGGTGGCTTTTAGAACGGGGATATAATGAAGAAAAGTATAGCAAAGGGACTTTGCTATTTCTCAAGGCTTTTATACACCGTAGATATTTTTTATCGCATATTCTTAAGATTAGATTTGCAGATAATTTAAATTTTATAGAAATATATGTTATAAATCTTCAGTGGAGTTATAGTAATTTTACAATATAAAATATTTATTTTATTTTAATTTTATATTATTTTAATACATTTAAAAGACTAAGGCCATTTATAAAATATACAATGCAGCTTAAACTATAAAAATGACTTCAGTCGAAAACCTAAATTTTTGAATACTCATAAAAGTTAGTGATATTTACAATTTTAATCAAATTTCAAAACCTTCAATACCCATTCAAAAATGCGTGCATCACTATTTTCTGATTATATTATGTCACAGTTATTCATAAATCCATTACTAAATATTAAATATTTGTATTTATAAAATATGAATAACTGCCGTTCGACATAAAATAAGTATCTAAAATACCGGGCAATAGGCTGATCCTTTTGTAAGGTCAATATTAATATATAGCGAGAAAATAATTTCTTAAGTCTGTTTTAGACGTTATTCTAAGATAATTTTTATTGAAATAGATAACGTACATTAAAAATTAAAATCCATATTTTGATATAGATATTGCATAGATGGCACTAATAGTACAAGAGAAATTAAAACTTCCGATTTTTATCCAATATCAGTTTTATCCTAGTTTCCTATACATCGATTAAGTACTCCTATATGCATAAGTCGCTGGAGTCGGCTTGAGCTTGTAAGTTCAGATGACTCGTTCTCTTAACCGGTTCGTTCTAGGTAACACGAGCTAAACTCGAACCGAACCCTAAAGCTCGAGCTTTTACTAGTCATTTATTTTTTATAATTTTCATATAACTTCAGCCTTTTAACTTCAATGTCTTATCAACATCAAAAAGACTCATAATAAAAGAAAAGAGATCTGAAAAAAGAAAACAGAGCGTGACCTTGAAAAATGTGGTCCTTGCGACCACAAGATTGAAAAAGGATGAAAACCTACAAAGCAGCTCCGAGAAGTCCTGCGTGCAGAAATTACAAGTTTCGAAGACTTCATGATTTGGCTATCTAAAGTGTCAAACATGAAGAGCTTCGCATTTGGACTAAAAAAGACGATCAAGGTTTTCATAACGGTTTCAACAAAGATATATAAACTTGAATAAATATCGAAAAAAATTTCAATTTGTAAGATTTATATGAAACATAATGAATACAAAAATTTTTTTTAATAAGTAAATTTTAATTCTATTTTGTTTGCGTTTATACAAGCATTAATGTATTAAGTAATTATGATTTAATAGGACAAGAACCTCGAGCAGCTTTCAGTATATAAAGCAAAATTTTACATTGAAATTTGAAACGCAAGCGAGGCCGTTAGCCTGAATTTTCGCCCTCGCAAGCCGACTCAGCGTCTACGTACTCGTCGTCGTCGTCACTCTTTTTGCGCGCTCGATAATAACACTGTCTCCCACTCACTCGTGGAATAGTCCTCGACTATGGCGTTTACGTTTCGCGCGCCTATTACGTCACCCGCTAAATTCAACCACGCGCATATATTCGATTGTCTTTGCGATAAGGCCTTTGCTATAACCCGGGATTTCCTCGTTTTTTCGCGCCAATTGCGACAAGTGTGCACCTTAGGAGAAAGCCGCAACGGAAGTAGCTGACGAAGATAGAGGCGCGACTTGTTTGGGCGATCGGTCATCGGCGCGATTCCCAGCGCGTTATCGATTGTCTGCTAGTTAAGCGTGATAAATGGGAATGAAATGTCATCGATAAATTTCAGTGCGTGCAGTTAGTCATTGATGTCATTCCGAGAGTGAAATATTTGTGACATTCCGAAAATTCTTTATTAATTCTGTTTGTAACTGGTGGGAAGCCGACCTACGAGAGTGGTAATTTTTCTGATGGGACGTAAATTTTATATTTTGATTTTCGTGGTGTCTCTGGAGTGTATGGAAGCATAAAACTGCATAATTAAGATAAAAGGGATGTGTTAAAAGCTAAAAGATTTCTTGGTCCTCAGAGGGAAGCTGACATAGCTTCGCAATATTCATAGTGTAATTAAGTTTGTTCATTACACTTTTAAAATATGATAAAGCTTTATATTATTGGACTCTGGATCATCTCTGGGTCACCAAATTTGAGAAAGTTGCCCATTAAATTATCTTTCTTAAAAATAGAGGAAAACCACAGTGTTAAAATGAGGTTTTTCCTGAAATATATACTATATAACTTATTTTAATTTACAGCGGCTTCGACACATAATTACAAATTGCAATTGCAATATTCGATTGTCAAAGCTGCGAAAAAATAACATTATTTTATAGCGTATCTCAAAAATAACTCAGCTTTAAACCCTAAATATATAATTGGCCCCTTATGGGTTTTTTTATTTATATAGAATAGATACCGTTGGTGGTACTCTCTCCTGGTTGGGTAGAACTTCATTATTAAGCACTTAATATAGATCTTAAAGAATTGCCAAAACTTACTCTTGGTTTTTTATACCGAGAAAAAGTCCTTAGTATTTACGAGTTTGTTAAGGAACCGATTTCACAGTCATTCATGTACGACTATATCGCTACTCTTGAGTAATAGTACATTTCAATTATTTTTATTATTTTTTAAGTATAGAAATGTGTAAAGTAAACAATCCATTTATGAAAAATCAATTTATGTTTTTTTGTTGACTAGTTATTCATTATCTGTTCGGCTGAAAAAATGCGCGTTCTTTCATTTTTTTTCATTTGAATTTGTTGACAAATCTAAACCAAGCTAACCTAATGTCCAGCCACTTGGCTGCCATATAATCTAGTTTAGATACAAAATTAAATAAATCTTAATTAATGTTAAGTATGTTATACCTAGTTATTTAATGAGTTTTGGTAATCTCTTTTACTTTATGTTTCTCGTTAAGTTTATAATTGCACCTAATCTAGGAAATCTATTGAAAAAACACATTTGAGCTTTTTAGCAACATTTCCATGAACTTTTCAATAAGCGTAACATATTCAAAAATGGAAATACTTATACTTCACTACGTGTCTAGCTATTTTTCACGCTGTTTATAGAATGACTTCTAAAGTCTAGAATTCAATTCGTCACTCTCCTGAGAGGTATTTCGAAAGAACAATGAACAATCAGGAGAGAGATAGATAGAGAAGGGGAAGTGATTCACCGTCGCGTAGCAGAATTCCCAATTCTTATACAAACCGTTTAGATTTTTTGAAGTATCTAAAAAAAACGCACGTACAAGTACAACGACGTTTACGATCTTAATGTCTGGCTCAACTTCTAAGAATAAAGATTTTCGTAATCTAGGATAGTAAAATTAGTCAGCTCTTCAGGAAATTAAATAATTATAACGGAGAACATCCTGTTTTAATGGAACTAAACGACACTGTCGATTATAAAATATGCCGATTATATAAATTGTAAGAGCCTGAAATTAATTAGGGTCAAGCGTTCTTCAATTTTAAGATATTTATTATGAAAACTTCAACATAATTAAAGTTATACCGAACTTTTACTTCAAAAGAGAAATATTTGTTTTTCATATACCGTTCTTATAAAATATAATGTAGGCACCTTAAAAATATAGCCTTTATGTTTTAACTATTGCTGATATTTTTTTTTTTTTTTTTTCATTTATCCTTTTGGAAATATACTTATACAAATTTGTTTTATTTAGAAAAACAGTAAATTTGTTTTTTATAAAACTTATTTCTTTATAATAAATTGAAGCTGCTTTTGATTTTAAAGAAATACTTAATCATGTTTGTCCTTACAAAAAAATTCGGAATCTTGAAGGCGCCTCCTTTTCAAACTTTAATCTTTTGTTTATCGTAACCCTTATTATATTAGATCAAAAAAGGATGTTTGAAGATCCCCTATTACGTGATGCCACAAATACAATTCAAACACCTCTCGAATATTTGCATGTATACATACAATCAGATTGTTCAAATATTTAAATTGAACTTTAGAATTGTTTAGAAAAATTAAGAATTAAAAATTCGTTATTTATAAACAAATTTTTTTTTAAATGTATCGGATGTATTTATATATAAATATGAAACAGAAGCATGTATTTTATTTCATTTCACAAAAATTTAATATTAGTACAAAATTTTAGTAAATTTGTACTACTCATAAAACATAAGTTATAGTTTTTTCGCATATAAAAAAATGGCAGTTGATTGTAATTTCAAAAAGTTGTTTCTACACGAAAAAAATTTTTCGGTTCAAATTAAAGAAATATTATAGTAAACTGGGGACGACTTGCAGTTAACCTAAAAATTATAGGCTGTCACGGGAAAATTTATAGCTAATCGCTATAATCTTTGTCGTGAATCACTACAATTTTTACTGTAATCATAATTTTTAGGTTAGCAGCCACTCGTTCCTGGTTTACCACAATATTAATATTACTTTAAACAAGCATGTTTAGATCTTTTATTAATTGTTCGTTATTTTTTATATTATCATTCTTGCATAATTTGACAAAGAAGTCAAATTGTATAAAAATGAACAGTGTTATTTGTTAGAAAAGAATTCCTATTACAACGACTAATAATCGTCAACCACTATAAAATTTTTAAACTTTAACCTTTCTGAGAGTCAAAAGTTTTTGCTACTAAACAGAATTTTTTTTACTCATAGATTACTAGCATAGGTAAAGAGTAAAAAACTAGGAACGATGATTTACATCGAAAAATAAGAATAAAAATCATCTAAATTAAGAAAACTACAAACATAGAAAAATGATAACAAAAAAAGTACTGTCTATCCAATGAAAAATATTGTAAAAACAATTCTTTTCTTGTATAGAGATGTGATATCCTTCTTTAAGAGGGCAGTATAATCACTACTATAATACCCATATAAATATCTTAATTACGGTACTCATTACAATCATAAAAACTTCAAAATATCCCAAGTCATAAAATCAACTACGTATCAAAATCATCGTAATGTGCGCACTTTTCTGGAGCACCGCAAATTTCGAGCGTCGAGAGCTTATTTTTAGGTTCAGCAAAACAATTTGACTCATCCTTCTAAACAAGCTTTACCGAGATCTGGAGAATATTGATAGAATGACGTCCAAAGCAATTTGGAACATCGACGCAGAGATCGGCGAAAAAAAAGGACGAATAATTTTTAAAGATTACTGTTTCCGAGAAATCCAGCACTCTCGTACTCTGTGTTAACGGCTTCTTAATGGTTCAAACACCCGACGCAATGCGTATTTCTCGTGACGTCAATTCTCCATGAGGCAAATTATAGCGACATGTGTGGGTGTGAAAAATCATTTGGTGAAAAACATCCGCACATACTTGTACAAGAAACTTTCGAATATAGAGAAATTGAGGGAAACTTCCTTGTGTAAAACCCTATAATATTCGGTTGACGATTCCTTGTTTTCTTTGAAGAGATTATTAGTATTGTCTATATTGTACAGATGCAAAAAATTATTTTGATTTATGTAAGCTTTTAAAATTAATATAATATAAATATTGATATATTTTTGATACGGTTTAGATCGATAAAGGTGTAAAAACTAAAAAACTCATCAAAATGTAACTTTATCGATTTTTCTGAAAAATAACATTTATTTCTTTTTACCATTAAAATAATAGAAGTTATTTATTTGTGAACACATTGTTTTATGTTTTCCGATACAGTAACACAATTAGAGCACTTGTATTCGGTAACGATTGGGAATAAATTTAATTTATCTTATCGTGAGACCTCAAAGGTCTAATCAAGCCTTGATCAAGAGAAACCAGATTAGACAATTACATAGCAGAGATACACTGTATAATCTCAATAGAACTTTACCTCTAATCAGACATCAGACATATAGTAAGACGTAAGTTATCATTTATTTAGATATTTTGAATAATCCCGAATAAATGTAAGCAAAACGATAACTCTGAAAAATTTAACAGCATCGAGAATAAATTTATAAAATATAGCAGAATAATGCTAATGACATATTAATTTTTTTCCTTTGAAAACATTAGCTATTTTAAAGATTTCTTTCAACGCCCTTTCTTCTTTTTGAATAAAATATTTCAGATCCTCTATTTAAAACAGTTTGTTATACGTAAATGGAATCTTTACTTTATAATGCACTATTATTTTAATATTTATTACATTTTTTTGAACACAGCAAAAGAAACAAGAATTTAATCAATCAACCGTTTATTTGTTTTAATTGCAAGGGCTTCTACGAAAACCAAACAAGATAAAAAAGTAATTTCGTGTTTTCTTTTTACATTTTTTAAGTATTTATTATTAGTTCTATGTTAATTTTTTTTAAACTTGAACGAAGCGAACATAATAAGATTATTAAAAAAAAATCATCGTAAGCTTTAATAATAATGAGAACAAAAAACTGATAAACTTATTTATAAAATTTCATTCAGATCGATTTTTTAAAAAGATAATAATTCCCGCATACCTTCAATTTTGAAAGATAAAATATTATCACTTTTTATTTCTTACATAACTAATTATTAATTGTTATCACATGTATATTTTTCCATAACTTATTACTTCATTGTTATTTAATATAATCACATAGATTTTTATTCTTATTATTTCTTTTAGATTATGTTTGATAGTCCTTCAGTAATATGGAACAATTTTAAACGATTATTAAATTAAAACAAACTCGTTGCATGTATAAAAATGTTAGTACTTTGGATAAAATTGCGGTTTCCTTTATTTGCTCGAGCATCAGCGCACTGAATACGCATTTCTCATATTGATGCTGATAATATAGATAGGACACTGCTGTTGATAAGCATGATACGCAATTTTCTTTTTCAAAAGTTAAATTTTCTTTATTTTTTATACATTTGATGTTATTTTGTAAATAAAATTTTATTTATGATATTTGATGCTAAAATTTTATACAAATGTTAACACTAATATACCAAATAGAAGTTCTTTTTTATCATTTTATTTATTTTAGTTGGACTCAATACCGTCGAAAAAGTTTTTTCAAATTTGGATTTTCTTGCCTCAGTTCTTGAAATCGATATCTCTGTAACAGGGCTAAAAGCTCGTGACTCATGTGCCGGTGCTTAAATATGTACAGAGAGCCTATCGATCCACCTACACGAATCTCGAACAACTCGTCAAAAATAAACCACCACGGGTTTATTCTAGTTCATGAATACAAACATTCCACCTTAATTAAGGCGCACATTAAGTAGTCATAAAAAACATTTATGGTTATCGATAAAAATCAGTAAATTATGTATACAAAATGATTTGAAGAAGTAATGAAATCTTAGAAAACGCAATACGCTCTTTTTTACACAAAAATTAATGTTTTTACTATCATAATATAAAGATACGAATTTACTTATTTTTTGAGAAAATGAACCGAACTTTTAATCATCTTTTGAAAAAATATTCAATTTAAAAAAAAGTTCTTACAAAATGGAAAATTGAAAATGACGTATAGCATGTCTTACCGGATCCGTTCTGTAACTACTGCGTTTAATTATATATCATGTCGAATTTCAGCTTTTGTACAACGTTCCTTTTTGCTTTATATTCAATGAACCAAATATGTTTTAATCTAATACTTTCATTAAAATTTTTGTTTAATTATTAACATGAAATATACGTATTTGCGTAAATGATGAAAATCTAGATTTTCCTTACAAAAACAAAACAATAACAAGCACGGTAAATAATAAATCCATGTAATATGTAAATTTTAATCGCCTTAAAAAATAAATTTTAGCATTTTAGAAGTATTAAGAAATTCTCATGATAATGCCTAAGATAAGACCAATAAAACCGAAGAAACTAATGGCTTCTCCATACTAAGCAATATTCTAATAGGGATATTGGGTATTCCCTTCGAAACCATCTAGAATACATTAGTCACCCATCTCTAGAATTAAGAACGATCATTTACAATTACTCGGCAAAAAAACAACAAAAGAAACGTAACACAGCATGTCCATTCCATCGTTACAGCCGCAAACAGCTTAACCTCGTTACACATTTTTCTCGAGGAACAAAACTGTTCTCACACTCCTCATAAATAAAGCATCCCACCTTAATTAGCATCGCTCCCTCCTCACAGACCCAGAGAAAAGCCTCTCCTCCCACGTTACCCAAAAAAATCGACCTTCCAATTTTCCCGGCCGAGTTTCCCACCTCCCCACACTTCCCGGAAAGCCCAGCCAGACGACGAAAACGTCCTCCTCGCACGAGATTTCTGAAAAATCGGTGGCTCACGCGATTCCGGGCGCGGACTTCCTCACTCCGTTCCTAATATCCCGGCAGCTCCTAATGGCACCAGCACACATACACACACACACACACTTGGCGGCGCGCTCTCGGTATTATAGCTCGCTCGCTCGGCGCGCTAGGCGGCCGAGCGAGCGAGCGATAATAAAGTCGAAGGAGTCGCGAAGAAGGAGCCAGTGCGCCCGCGACCGCCGATCGGTCTGCACCGCGATCGCCACTGTGCCTGTGTGTCTGTGTCTGTGTGTGCGAGTGTGCCTGTGACAGTGTGTATATATATATATCCAAAGTGCAGTGCTACACACACGTGAGAGATTTACGCAGGTTCTGTTATCGCTGTTCTTTCGGCTGATTTAACGCTGAGCCCGGAGAGCTGGAATTCGCCGGCTTTCTTTTGTGCAGTGGCTATACGGCTTGAGAGAAAAAAATATATCGCGTGCCGCGCGCGCGCGCGTTCTGATAAGAAAAGGCCGGTGCGCGCGTGGGTGGAGGCTTGTGTAGCAGACCTTAGCACGCGCGTGCGTCTGTGCGTTACGTCGCGCGCACCTGATTGAGAGAGGAAAGAAGACGGATGTTCTAGCGCGCTGTTTTCCCTCTGAAGACGAGGAAGCGAGTTCGAAAAATATAAATAAAAAAAAAGGAGAGGAATCGCGCTGGTGGAATGATGCTTCTCGGCGATTCGAAGTAGAAAATCAAGAGTAAGCGGAAATTGTACAGCGCCGGTAAACGCATTTTTGTCGCTATAGCAACGACGGGACACTCGTCGAAGACAAATTGAATTTCGCGCGCGCGCCGCTGTACTTGGATTACAGTTTGAGCATGACGAAAAGGTGAAGTGAAAGCAAGCGGAAGAGGAGCATAATGACACGTGGACCAAACTCGAGGATGTCGAGTCCTACCTAGTCCCAAAACGATCATCACCTTTCTACTTGCCGAGGCGAGCGCGCCGGCCGATTTTCGGTCCATCTCGGCGCCCATGACACTAGGCCTAAAAAAGCACTGGACCTCCTGTTGAGAAAACGAGCGAGAATTAAAGGATTCCGCGACACGGCGAGAAAAAGAGGCAACAAAATCCCGACGCGATGCCGGGATTCCCACTGGAAAGGCCCACCGAATAGCCGATATATACATACAGCTATCGAGATTTCTTATATGCGCAGGAGAAGGTGAAGAGGAAGAGAGAGAGGTGAGAGAGGGAGCCGGCTAAACGAGGATAAGAATCGCGATCGACGCGCGGCACGCATCAGAGAGCTATGTGGGGCCCATCGAGAAGCGCCTTCTGCCCGATCTTCTTGCTGGCATCCTTCGCCTGCTGCCTCGGGAACTCGGCTGTCCTCGAGGAGGCGGATTGGAGCGCTCCCACGATTCATCAGATTAGTGTAAGTCATAACAATGCTTGCAGGTTGACGTTGTTTCTTATTGGGTTATTTTTAGATTTTTTCGTTACGCTTGTGCGGTGTGATGCTTTTTGGTAATGGAAGCGCGGGGGTTTGACTGACGATCGATCAAGGGATGCTATGGCGTAGTTTGAGGAAAGTTTTGAGCTTGGTTGGCTGTGGTGAGGCGAAGCTATTTTGCGGCTATCTCGTGATTGTTTTATACGCGAGGCAGCACGTGTTGTGCCAGATTCTTTCGCACTAAATATTTGTGTACACTGCGTGTATTTACAAACAGGTTTTGGCGGATTAAACATTTTTTGCCTTTTTCATGAGAGAAAAACAATTTTTTTTTAGTTTTAATTTACAAAACTTTTATTACTTGAATTTGGAGGTTATATCGTGGTTCCGAAAATATATTGATTTTAATAAAGTAAAGCTTGTAGATTAGATATAATGATTATTAAATCCGGACTTTTACAATGTTTCGAATATCAATCATAGTGTCAGAAAAAAATGTTGGTAGATAAGCCGAGAGGAAGGTAATTTGAGGCCGGATTTTTTCTCAAATATTTGTATTTTAACGAGGTGTTAACAGAGAGTCGACAGAATTTTCTTTTATTTCTTTATCGTTAATGTTGTAATCTACATGACGTAGCGCTGCGTTTCTTGTTGACGCACAAAATTCTTGCCGCTCCAGACAAATAAACAATATACATATAATTTATACAGGAAACTCACTTTTCCTTTTGGAATTTTCTCGCTCCGCAACTCGGAAAATCGAAGCCCCGTACTAAAATTCACGAAGCTTTCTTACAAAAGCTCGAGCGCCTCTAATAAAAATTACCGCATTACCCAGGTTAAAAAAAGTAATTCGACTCCTACAATCTCACACCAAACCCAGCTATTTTTAACTTCATTATTTACATGAAGTGCACGTGAGTTTATAGTAGCGCCGAGAGCCAAGGTATTCCTCGCGGTAATATTTTTAGAGTACGCCGCTAATATTGATTCGGTCATTCGTGCGCCGAGTTCATTCCCGGAATCTCTCGCGTTCCACGCTCGCTTTATACAGTAGCCTCGGCTCCCTTTTTTCTCTCTTCCTTTCTTTCAATCTCGTCGAGATCCCAGAGACGCGCAAATATTCCAGCCCGAGCCGAAGACGAGTATCGGGAATGCCAAGCAGCTATCGAAATCTCGACGGGAAAGATAATAGCCGATAATACGAGAAGCCAGCCCCGGCGGGGCTAAATCAGCGCTGCTTCTAGTGGATGATTAATTGCGTAATTGCGATACTGTCTTGAGACATTGTTGTAATTTTTTTATTACTTTCGCCGGGTCGATATATCGGCTCGCTTTATCGCGATCTTTGCGTTTTATTCTTATTTTGCTTCGACGACTGAAGTGCAGTTTGTCAGATAAGACATTCGTTGAAGGTATAGATCTCTTTGGCGCGAAATATAGTAATGTGTATAGCTTATTACTTATTGTGAAGAGTATCTATGTACGTGTTATCAATATGTGGAGTAAAAATAGTAAAAGACATAAGCTTAGGCGGTATATTGATTTTCATAGGAGTGAGTTTACACGATGCATGACATAACATGCGCGAACGGCTAAAAGCTACCAATAAATTTACGTTATGATGCTGTTTACAATTTGAACGTAGATGGCCAAACCCTTAAATCAATGAGTGGTTTGAATTTTGTAAAAAAGCATGAAAAAGTTAGGTTGCATGTGACATTTGCATTAAATTATGGGATATGGATTATACATTCTTATAAAAGTCATAATCGATTGATATTAATTAAAAATTTTTTATATTTTATAAATAATTATAAGCTAAAAAATAATAACTTAAACTATGTTCTATAAAGCGCATTATATAAATTATATAAAAAAAACTTTTTATTATTTTACTATGTACAATTAATTAAATTTTATAATGAAAGACAAAATAATTCACTCTTCATCAGAAAAGGCTTAAGTTAAAAAAATTGTGGAATGCCTGTGATTGGGCTCTTCTACAGTGAATCTTTCCTTATTAAACCGTAGTAAACGAGCATGTACAAGTTAATAATAGAGCTTGTTGGGATACTTGGATGCTCTTCTCGTACATTGTTAGTTTTACTTTGATTAAGTGAATACATTCCTGAAATTGTTTTGCTTTTAATTCAGGTTTTTTACACTCAAATTTTTTTAACTTTTTAATAATAAAATTGTACAAATTATTTTAAATATTAAAATTTAAATATACAAGAAATTATATCTTATTAAAATATTTCTATTTCAAAACCCTTCTTTTTTATACAAACCGTAGAAATCCATTTTTTCATGTAAATTTTAATTTTTAAGAAAATATATGGACGTATTGTAATTAAAAATTGAAAATTAATTGCGTAATCCTATACTCTGTTTTAAAAACAGAGTTGAACTTTTTTTCTATTGATTCAGTTATTGCTAAAAAATTAGGAGTTATCTATGAACAATATCTATAATTAATCATCTACATAAAAAATGAGAAAGTCTTTTATTTAATCTTATAATTTTTCACTTATCTTCAAAATTCACGCGATTTCTCAATTATCGTCGTAATGATGTAGTAGTACGAATAAATCTCACGATTTCAAACGCTAATAGGTAAGCAAACTTCTGCGAGTTGAAGTGTTCGATAATGGAGATAAAGTTGCATAAAGAAACTGATAATTGCGAAATGTTTAATATTCATGAAAAAAAGCGGAAGCTTTAAAACTATCGTTCTTCGATAACTAAATACAACAAACCATAAAGTAACGAATGTACATCATGGAAAAAATGAAAAATAAATTATTATAATTTTTTTCTACAAATAGTAAATAATAAATACGTTGAAACAATAAAAAAATCGTTGTAACAAAGACTATTCTTCTTGAAATATAATATTAAAAATAAAAAAGATGCAGTAGCTTTCAAGTAAAGAAGGCTCTATGTAAGTACTTACTGAGCACCTTTCATCGAGTGTTTCTGGTTAGTCGTATTTACAATTGAAATGTTTATTTCAGTAAGATCTGTCTTTATGCATACTATAGAATTTCTTAGAATTTATTTTTTATAAGAAAAAATCTAATATGTAAATAAGAAATAACTCATGAAACATGTAAATATTTATAAGTACAACAAATAGAAAGTTTTTTTGAAAATATTAATAAAGTTATCTTTAATTCATTCGCAAATAACAAATCAGATATTTAGTAACAAGTGAAATTAGAAGTTGGTTCTAGGAATCAAAAATTTGGTTCAAAGTACTATTTGCAGAACAGTTGCCTGCTAGCCTTTATATGATTTCAGGAAGTTGCACAATGCAGAAGCGAATTAGCTCTCCGTAGAGAGGAACTTTGAGTTAACAACTTCAACTAGAAGGCTTCATATTTCATACTTAGCAAAAAATTAAAATAATAACTTGAAAATAAAAAACAAAGAAATATAACTATTCTTTGAAATGTTACTTGGTTTTTTCATGTATTTTAAGAACAGTACTCGAAATACGTTTCCTAAACTAGCAAACACATTTTCTGTAATTATAGTAATTGAGAATTGATAATAAAGACTAAAATACCAAGTTAATATGCACTTCAGTAACTCTTGGATATATCTTATTAAATGTCAAAATGTAACTATTGGAAAATATTGCAAGTAACGATAAACCTCAATTTATCAATTAATAGAAACGTTCAAAAGGACACAACATCTGGCGTACCAAACTTTTAAAAATCAATTCATTTTTATCTGTATACAGACCGAGGTCGTAAAATTTTTTCAAATAAAGTCTTTTAATATTAGTACATAAGATCGAAGTATAAGCATTAGGGATAAATTATAATTTAAAGCAAAATTAAAGTTAATAAAAACTGAAATAATACGTGAATCAAAATAAAATTCTGCGATTACATCTTTTTCTTTATTTCATGCTCTTAATTTTGCATTTAATTTTTTAATATTGAAATATGTACATTTTTCGTCAAATATAAAAGCGAAAATGCTTTATTTAAAAGAATTTCATCAAATTTTATATTAAAATGCATAAAATTTTTGTCTTCTCGAACAGAAACATTATTTGAATGTTCAATTTTTAAGTTGACCCATTTAGAAAATATCTTACCACTAAAAATTTCATGGACAATAAATTCATTTTATGATCTAATATATACTGCACATATCGTCTGACAAAAGCCCGTACTTTTTCTACTTCCCGAATAAATTTTGAAGCCATATACACTACCATTTATTTTTTGCTACTTGACATTATCAGTACTAACTTTTATTCTAAGGCTTTTCTGTGATGTAAAGAAAATATATAACAATACCAAAGGTTTCATTATATATGCAAGAACTTTTTTTAATGAACTCTGAAATTTTAAACAATTATAATTTTAAAATCCTGAGTGTGTTTTGAAAGTTTCTATTTTGAATTTTTTATGAAAAATATTTTGAAAGAAATACATCAACTACTCAATATAAAAGAATTTAAAATTTCGGAATATTTCAGAGTTGAAAATATTTAAAATTTTCTACGATAATAATAGAATAGCTGAAAAAAGCGTTTTTAATAACAAATCTTTAAAAAAAACATTAGAAGTTCTAATTATTTATAAGAAGTTTTTATATTATGAAAAATGTATCCATATATGTTTTTTGATTATATTTTTTAACTGAGAACATCTAATAATTTTGAAATGAAAATTGTGTATAGCTTCTATATATAAAGAATTATGAATAAAAGAATAAATATACATTTATTTAATACAACTTCCCTTTACAACATTATTGTACTTATAAGGGTTATAACAATA